>CAUYON010002494.1:0-12286 GCA_963573935.1 Arctocebus calabarensis | reverse complement strand
TGACGGCTGCAACCAAACAATAGCCGGGTGTTGTGGCGGGCGCCTGTAGTCCCAGCTACTTGGGAGGCAGAGGCAAGAAACTCACTTGAGCCCAGGATTTGGAGATTGCTGTGAGCTATGGCGCCACAACACTCTATCCAGAGTGATGACTTGAGGCTCTGTCTCAAAAAAAAAAAAAAAGAAGAAGACACTGTCTAGGGCAGCACCTGTGGTTCAGTGGATAGGGTACCAGCCCCATATACCGAGGGTGGCAGGTTCAAGCCCAGCCCTGGCCAAACTGCAACAAAAAAATGGCCGAGTGTTGTGGCGGTTGCCTGTAGTCCCAGCTACTCGGGAGGCTGAGGCAAGAGAATCGCTTAAGCCCAGGAGTTGGAGGTTGCTATGAGCTGTGTGACGCAACGGCACTCTACCGAAGGCGATAAGGTGAGACTCTGTCTCTACAAAAAAAAAAAAAAGACACTGTCTAACACCAATAAAATTATCAATCTGGTGGCTATCATTACTACAATTTCCACCCTGCCTACTAGAATCCATAGGTCAAGCAGGAGGTAAACCTACTGCTGCAGGTGATCTCAGAGCCAGAGCACGAGTATGAGTAGGTCTTGGTGTAGGGGTTGTCCAGGAGGAATTTACAACTGCTCAGCTTCTTGGCCTGATCATAGCAGTGGTCATGTGTCTGGCAGCATCTGGAAAAGAGAAAAGAGTGATGAGGTAGGAACAAGTGTGCGACAATAGGTCAGCCCTCACCTGCTGCTATCTCTTAGGACCAGGTGGGGATGACAGTAAAGATGCTCTGGGAGTAGTGGCTGTATGGCTTGAAAAAAGTTAGTCCTTTTATCATGTTTATTGGAAATACTTATAACATGAATGAGTGAATACAGTAAAACCCTGTGTTCTGAGAATGATGAAACACTTATAACCCCTGGTAGGTTACGCTTGAAGAGTTGCTGTGATATTTTGTGATGCCATATTCTGCCACTAGAGGACAGCATCGTCTACTGTTTTATATCTCAGACATTCTGCTTCCAAGGCACCCCCCAAAAAAACATACTTCTTTTTTTTTTTTTTTGAGACAGAGCCTCAAGCTGTCACCCTGGAGAGAGTGCTGTGGCATCACAGCTCACAGCAACCTCCAATTCCTGGGCTCAAGCAAGTCTCCTGACTCTGCCTCCCGCCTCTGCTTCCCAAGTAGCTGGGACTACAGGCGCCCGCCACAACGCCCAGCCATTTTTTGGTTGCAGCCGTCATCGTTGTTTGGTGGGCCCGGGCTGGATTCAAACCTGCCAGCTCAGGTGTACGTGTCTGGTGCCTTAGCCCGTTGAGCCACAGGCGCCGAACCACTTCTTTTTTTTGACAGAGTCTCAAATGTCGCCCTCAGTAGAGTGCTGTACTATCATAGCTCACAGCAACCTCAGACTCCTGGACTTAAGTGATTCTCTTGCTTTAGCCTCCAAGTAGCTGAAACTACAGGCACCTGCCACAACACCTGGCTACTTTTTTTGTTGTTGTCGTTGTTTAGCAGGCCTGGGCCGGGTTCGAACCTGCCAGCCTCGGTGCATGTGGCCAGCACCCTAACCACTGAGCTATGGGTGCCAAGCCGGAACGTATTTCTTTAAACACAGATGAGAAGAGGTGAAAATACGTAATCCTTGGCACTATGGCTCATGCCTGTAATCCGAGCACTCTGGGAGCCTGAGGCGGGTAGATCACCTGAGCTCACAGGTTTGAGAGCTGCCTGAGCAAGAGCAAGTCCACATCTCTAAAAATAGCTGAATAGTCCCAGCTACTTGGGAGGCTGAGGCAAGAGAATTGCTTGAGCCCAAGATTAGAGGTTGCTATCAGTTATGACAGTACAGCACTCTACTGAGGGTGACAAAGTGAGACTCTGTCTCAAAAAAGAAAGAAAGAAAGAAAATGCATAATTCTTAGCAGGTGGGCAAGTTCCCTGTCTGTGCCTGGAGAGATCCTTGGTGTGTGCCCTGTCCCCACCCCAGCAGACACTCCAGGCTCCCTCTGGCTGATCACTCACGTGTCCAATTCATCCACAGGGGTGCCGGAGCCACCTAAGCCACAGTAGCAACCGTAGTCATTGTAATCCTTCAAGGGGTCACTCTCGGGGATTGTGCACTTGATCATGTTTCGGAACTGCCACACAGCCCGTGGGCTGATGCTGTGTGCACCTCCCACTGCAAGAAGACACAGCCAAGGTACAAATCCATCCAGGTTGGCTCAACAAAGGCCCTAAAGCCCCACTGCCTGCCTGCTCCCAGACCCCAACGACTTCTGCCTTTGAGGAGCTTTGAACTCAGGAACTTGGTAAAGTGAGCAGGATTTTTTTTTCCTAAGACACAGTCTCATTCTGTCGCTCTGGCTAGAGTGCCATGGCATCATGATAGCTCATAGCAACCTCAAACTCTTGAGCTGAAGTGATCCTCTTGCCTCAGCCTGCTGAGTATCTGGGACTACAGGTAACTAGTTTCTGTTCGTTTGTTTTTTCTATTTTTAGTGAAGACGGAGTCTCACTCGTACTCAGCCTGCTGTGGATTTCCTGAGCTCAAGCACTCCACCTGCCTTGGCTTCCCAGAGTGCTAGGATTATAGGTGTGAGCCACCACACCTGGCCTTCCTCTCTCATTTGTCCCACCTTTCTCCTACCCTCTTCACTGTGGCCTCCTATCCCCATCCCTGACCTTCTGTTTGCCCTGGGTAGCATTTTTGTCATCTCAATTTTCAAAAGGCAGGAAGATCTTGTGTTAAATGCCGCTTCTTCAGAGAGGCCCTTCCTGGACACTCTAGCTATGTGGCTCCCCTACGGTCACTTTTCTTCATCTTCTTTGCTCCATCATCATCCTAACAATCTGTACCCATCTTTTATTTAATGTCTCCCTCTTTAATGCCTCCCTCCCATGAGGTCTCTGGCTTTTTTTTTTTTTTGGCAGTTTTTGGCCAGGGCTGGGTTTGAACCCACCACCTCTGATATATGGGGCCAAGGCCCTATTCACTGAGCCACAGGTGCCACCCACGGCCTCCTGGCTTTTATGCCATAGGGCCTGGCACTGCGCTTGACACAGAGTAGGCACTCAATAGATATAGGATGACATAAATGAATGAAATAATCAATCAATGAATTTAAGAAAGTGTCTGGCACATAGTATGTGTTCAGTTCACAAAGTTCACTGAGTTAACAAATCCTGCCCCTAGCTGAAAATGTCTTTGCCCAAACAAAGTACAAGCTTTGCATAGCAAACTCAGTTCTCCTCCTCATTTGCATAGAGTCATACCCTGTGGGATTGTGTGCCCTAAAAAGAAGAAAGTATGGCTCGGCGCCTGTGGCTCAACGGGCTAAGGCGCCAGCCACGTGCACCTGAGCTTGCGGGTTCGAATCCAGCCTGGACCTGCCAAGCAACAATGGGGGCTGCAACCAAAGAATGGCCAGGCGTTGTGGCGGGTGCCTGTAGTCCCAGCTACTTGGGAGGCAGAGGCGGGAGACTCGCTTGAACCCAGGAATTGGAGGTTGCTGTGAGCTGTAATGCCACGGCACTCTACCCAGGGTGACAGCTTGAGGCTCTGTCTCAAAAAAAAGAAGAAAGTATGAAAGTATTTTCAGGATTCTCTTCAATTGCCCACCAGCATTATCTCACTGCACCATACCTAGTCCTTCCTTTTCCCCATCTGGGCCACTTGCTATGCTTAAATCCCAGGGCCACATGCAGCTGGTCCCCTGTGGGTGGTCTCCATGGTGGTAGCTGACCGAGGCTCAGACAGGAGGTAGCTGCCTTATCCTGGACTATCTCCAGAACTCTGTCTTACTTGCTTCCCTTGTTTTCTCTTCTCTCTCTCCCTCCTTGATCCAGCCAGCTCTATTCATTGCTGAGGTTAGACCTTCACAAAGCCATGGCTCCTGTGTGTGGTACATATGCGTGTGTGCTCCTCCAGTGGAGAACACTCTGAACTCTAGTCTCCACTAAAGCCTGGCACCTTGGAGGTCTCCATGCATGTTGAATGAATCAATGAACATGGATGAATGAGATGGGATTTAAATTCCAATGCATCTGATTGTATCAATTAATTTATTACATGGTGCCAATAACACCAAGAGGATCATGAGTTCAGACCTACAGGTTGAAAAGGTGCCAGTGGTAGAAGAATTTGAGGGAACCCCAAGACAGCAGCTCTTAAGCCCACAGGGAACCTTGAATTCAGACTCCAGGGCTGGCTAGCCCTGTGTGCTGTGACCTGTGGCTCCCATTGCAGAGGAGTGAGATCTTAGTGCAGGAAGGGGAAGGAGGGTGTAGCTGGGGAGAGTTGCCTACCTGTGAGCAGAGCAGCCAGCACAAGGAGTTTCATCTTTTAGTCAAGGAGGTGAACGAGAAAAAGGCTACGGTGACCAGAAGCCTCTCTCCTTATAGTCAGTCACCCCACGCCCCCAAGATAAGGATGTAGTGTTTGCTTTGCTCTTGGCTGACTCTGGTTTGTCCTTGGGTCTATCTGGAAGAATGACCCTGACCCATTTGCCAGAAGGTATCACTGGAAAAAAGGCCATGCATTTTTTTCTCAGCACCTTATACCTAGAATGATGGTGTCTGTAATTTTTAGATCTTGGAATCTCAATCCTTATACCCACCCCTTTGCAATGGGCTCAGCTTCATGGACTGAGGAGATTGGGGATGGGCAAAATTCTCAACCCAGTCAGACAACTGAGATAAGGGTATAGGAAAGAAGGATGTTGCCTCCACATCTTGTCAAATGCCTGAGTCTGAGCCTGGGTGCAGTGACTCACACCTGTAATCCTAGCACCCTGGGAACCTGGGGTGGCAGCGGATTGCTTGAGCTCAGAAATTCAAGACCAGCCTGAGCAAGAGCGAGACCCCATCTCTACTAAATATAGAAAAACTAGCCAGGTGTCATGGTGGGTGCCTAAATCCCAGCTACTTGGGAGGCTGAGGCAAGAGGATCTTGAGCCCAAGAGATTGAGGTTGCTGGTGAGCCATGACACCATAGCACTCTAGCAGATAGAGTGTCAGTTCTGTAGGTTTCTTTTTTTTAATGCATTTTAATTTTTTAAATATTTTTATTTTTTATTCTTATTTTATTTTTTAAATATTTTTATTATTTATTTATTTATTTATTTATTTATTTTTTGAGACAAAACCTCAAGCTGTCACCCTGGATAGAGTGCCATGGCATCACAGCTCACAGCAACCTCCAACTCCTGGGCTTAAGCGAGTCTCCTGCCTCCACCTCCCAAGTAGCTGGGACTACAGGCACCCGCCACAACGCCCAGCCATTTTTGGTTGTAGCCGTCGTTGTTGAGCGGGCCTGGGCTGGATTCGAACCTGCCAGTTCTGGTGTACATGGCTGGCGCCTTAGCCCGTTGAGCCACAGGCACTGAGCCTATTTTTTATTTTTTGAGACAGAGTCTCACTATGTCACCCTTGATAGTGTGCTGTGACATCCAGCTCACAGCAACCTCAAACTCTTGGGCTTAAGTGATTCTCTTGTCTCAGCCTCCCAAGTAGTTGGGACTATAGGTGCCCACCACATCACCTGGCTATTTTTTTGTTGCAGTAGTCATTGTTGTAGTTGGCCCTGGTTGGGTTCAAACCCACCAGCCTTGGTGTATGTGGCTGGCGCCCTACCCACTGAGCTACGGGCACTGCCTGTTTTTGTTTTTGTTTTGAGACAGAGTCTTGCTTTGTCACCCTCAGTCTGCCCTGGTATCGTAGCTCACAGCAACCTCAAACTCTTGGGCTGAAGTGATCCCCTTGTCTCAGCCTCCCAAGTAGCTGGGATTATAGGTGCCCACCACAATGCCTGGCTATTTAGAGATGCAGTCTTGCTGTGGTTCAGGCTGGTCTCGAACCTGTGACCTCAGGCAATCCACCCACCTCGACCACCCAGAGTGCTAGGATTACAAGTGTGATCCACCATGCCTGGCTATATAACATTTTTTAGATGAAATTCACATAGCATAACATAACATTGACCACTTTAAGGTAGGCAATTCAGTGCATTTAGCACATTCACAATGTGCAACCATCACCTCTCTAGTTCCAGAAAATTTTCATGATCCCAAAAGGAAACTTTGTATCCATTTGCAGTCAACTCTCCCCAGACCCTGGCAACTACTAATCTTTCTTTCTGTCTCTATAGATTTACCTGTTCTGGATATGTCATATAATATGTAATATTTATAATTGGTTTGCTTGCTGCTCTGTTGAGTTTTGGGAGGGAGGTGTTTTTGTTTTTTTGTTTTGAGACTGTCTCACTCTGTTGCCCTGAGTAGAGTACTGTGGCATCATCATAGCTCACAGCAACCTCAATCAGGTAATCCTCTTGCCAAAGCCTCCAAAGTAGCTGAGACTACAGACACCCACCATAATACTGGCTGTTTTTTTTGTTTTGCTTTGTTTTTTAATTTTTAGTAGAGATGAGGGGGTCTCACTCTTGCTCAGGCTGGTCTTGAACTCCTAAGCTGAGATAATCTACCCACCTTGGCCTCCCAGAGTGCTAGGATTACAAATGTGAGCCCCTGCACCAGGCCTGCTCTGTTGTGTTCTTATGGGATCTCTATAACCATCTTGTGAGTTAGGGAGGGACTTCTTTTGTGTTTTGTTTTGTTTGTTTATTTTTTGAGGTAGTCTAACTATGTCACTCTTGGTAGAGTGCTATGGTGTCACAGCTCACAGCAACCTCAAACCCTTGGGCTTAAGCGATTCTCTTGCCTCAGCCTCCCAAGTAGCTAGGACCTCAGGGGTCCGCCACAATGCCTGGATATTTTTCTTTTCCTATTATACTTTTTTTTTTTTTTATTATTGTTGGGTATTCATTGAGGGTACAAGAAACCAGCTTACACTGATTGCATTGGTTAGGTAAAATCCCTCTTACCCGGCTATTTTTGTTGTTGTTGTTGTTGTTGCAGTTTGGCCGGGGCCACAGCACCGCCCGGGGCTTCTTGGGTTTTTTTGTTGTTGTTTTTTTGTTTTTTTTTCTCAGACAGAGCCTCAAGCTGTCGCCCTGAGTAGAGTGCAGTGACATCACAGCTCACAGCAAACTCCAACTCCTGGGATCAAGCGATTCTCTGCCTCTCAAGTAGCTGGGACTACAGGCGCCCACCACAATGCCTGGCTATTTTTTGGTTGCAGCTTCGTTGTTTGGTGGAACCGGGCTGGATTCGAACCTGCCAGTTCAGGTGTATGTGGCTGGCACCTTAGCCACTTGAGCCACAGGCGCTGAGCTCGGGACTTCTTGTTTTTATATTATTTATTTATCTATTCATTTACTTATTTGTAGTGAAGAGAGAGTTCTTTTTTTTTTGAGACAGAGCCTCAAGCTGTCACCCTGGATAGAGTGCTGTGGTATCACAGCTCACAGCAACCTCCAACTCCTGGGCTTAAGCGAGTCTCCTGCCTCCGCCTCCCAAATAGCTGGCACTACAGGTGCCCACCACAACGCCAGGCCATTTTTTGGTTGCAGCCATCATTGTTGTTCGGCAGGCCTGGGCTGGATTCGAACCCGCCAGCTCAGGTGTACATGGCTGGCACCTTAGCCTGTTGAGTCACAGGCGCTGAGCCGAACTGAGAGTTCTTATACCCCTACATTGCCTTAACAGCTTCCCCTTATTATTAACATCTCAGTGTGGTATAGTTTTTACAATTAATGAACCAATATTAATATTTATTATTACCAATAATATATATATATTTTTTCCCTTACCCTTGGTAGAGTGCTGTGGCATCACAGCTTACAGCAACCTCAAACTCTTGGGCTTAAGCAATTCTCTTGCCTCAGCCTCCCAAGTAGCTGGGACTACAGGTGCCCGCCACAATACCTGGCTATTTTTTGTTGCAGTTGTCATTGTTGTTCAGTAGGCCCAGGCCAGGTTCAAACCCGCCAGCCTGTACGTGGCTAGTGCCATAACCACTGTGCTACAGGCACCAAGCCTATTACCAATGTTAACAAACTCAAGTCTGTAGTTTATTCATAAATTGTTGGTTTTTACCAAATGTCCTTTTCCTATTCTAGGATCATTTCCAGGATAGTGTGTTATATGCAATTATCATGTGTTCCTGGGGTCCTCTGGCTGTGGCATTTCTCAGAATCCCCTTGGTGATCTGGGTCATTTGAGAAGTGTTAGTCAGGTACATTGGGAGATGCCCCTGTATTGGAATTTGTTTGATGTTTTTCTCATTATTAGACTTGAGTTATAGGCTTGGGAGAGGAAGACCACAGTGGCAAAATGCATTTTTCATCACATGGCTGTCTTCTGTGTAATCATCTCTTTTTATGGGAAGCATCGTGGTCACTTTTCAGATGAGGAAGCAGAGGCTCACAGCAACCTTAATGTCTTGGGCTCAGAAACGGGTGTACATTGAACCCACATCTGCCTCTTTCTACCTTGGGCAAAGTTATATTGTATCCAGAATCAGCCCAGAACCAAATAGCCTAATCCTGTACTTGTGGCCTCTGCTCACAAATGCACTCCAGCCTTCCAGCTCTTTGGACTTTCCCTTGAGAAAGGAAAGAAGAAATCCATCATGAAGGGTATCCCTATTTCATCCCAAGTCCAGGGGCCCTAGGAAAGGTCCTTTTGCTAATGAGATCACATGAAGCAGCACTAAGAAAGCAGAGGGGAAAACTGAGGTGCAGAAAAAGGATGTGATTTATTTGCTTGGGCTCAATTCTACCTCCACTTTTACTAGGTTTATTTCATGTCACCCCTCTCTATACTTACTTGAGGTTTGCTATGCTGTTTGGTACAGTAGCCATTAGCCACATGTGGCTATTTAAATAGCACAACATTCAAAATTTAGCTTTCTTATCACACTAGCCACATTTCGAGTGCTCAGAAGACACATGTGGCTAGTGGCTATCTATCAGTGCAAATAGAGAATGTTTTCCTAATCATAGAAGGTTCTATAAGACAGCACTGTAGAGTGTCACAGAGCTTGTCTCAGGGTCAGCCCAGAGACGGTGAGGGGTGTGAGAAATACTTCCGGGAGACTGGGATAGTTTGGGACTGTATACACAGCAGCCTGACTGAATGGTTCCACCTCTTTAGCCCCAGAATGAGGGAAAGGTGCCCAAGGAAAGGGAAGTTTTGACTGGCAAAATGCTAAGCCCCTCTTATGTGGGTTATTTAGGATTAGAATAAGACAGAGAGGAATGGGCTCTGGTCCTGGATTTGGGCCTGGAGGATGCTAAGTGGATGATTTGGGGTGGTCCAAGGAAGGAGAAGTAGCTGGTGCTACAACTCTGAAGCTCAGTTATTAACTTCCACTAACTGAATGTTAACTCTATACTGTGCCCCATGCTAAGAACCTGTCATGAACCTTAGAGGTAAGCTCAGTTGTAAACTGCACAGAAAAAGATTGAGGCTGAGAGAGGTTAAGTGACTGCTCCACTGTCACACAGCAGGACCCAGATGTGTGCTTTGGATCTGGTACTCACGACAACTACTTCAGGACAGCGGGTGCAGAAAATCTCCTGAGATTGGGAGGAGATTTAGTTCTACCTCCTACTCCTCCTTTCCCAGCTGATGGAAGCCTTCCACAAGGGCAGTCTGGACAAATTCTCACCTGCTGGGGCTTAGGCAAAGCACCTGCCTGGTAGGAGAAGGGGAGGGCTGCTACTGCAAGCCTATCCTCTGAAAAGAAGCACGCTAACTGTGACAGCCCAAACCTCTGTATAGCCCCTGTCTTAGCAGTAGCAGCAAATGGATCTGGTGGGTCACTAGACAGTTTCTTAAAGCCTTTACATTCTTTTGACCTTGAACTTCTCCCACCCCAGATCCCTGCACAGGTGTGTGAAGCTCAGCCTCTCCCAGCTTGGGAAAAACACACTCTCCAGTGGAAAGAACAGCTAAGGATAGCTCTTGACTCCTTCAGGTGACGGTGTACCCACACTCCAACAAGGTCACTTCTGCTCGGCCTCCTAAAGATAAGGCTCTCATTTCCAGGAAATACTTAAAGGCAACTACCAGCTAGTATTCTTTTTTTTTTTTTTTTTTTTTTGATACAGAGTCTTGCTCTGTTACCTGGGCTAGAGTGCAGTGGCATCATCATAGCTCACAGCAACCTTAAACTCTTGGACTCTAGCAATCTGCTTGCCTCAGCTTCCCAAGTAGCTGAGACTACCGGTGCATGCCACAATGCCCCGCTAATTTCCTATTTTTAGTAGAGATGGGGTCTTGCTGTTGCTCAGGGCTGGTCTTGCACTCCTGACCTCAAGCGATCCTCCTGCCTCAGCCTCCCAGAGTGCCAGGATTACTGATGTGAGCCACCATGCTGAGTCTTGCCGGTTATTATACAATTTGCTAAGTGCTTTTATACATTCAGCACTGTGCAAGCACTGTGTTTTACATACGTTGTCTTTCAGCCTAACCACAATCTTCTGACATAGTTGTTGCTGTCATTGTTGTCATCATCATCTATATTTTACAGATGATGAAACAAGTTCAGAGAGCTTAAGTAACTTGTACAAAGTCACACAGTGAGAAAGTGGTGGAGAAAAAAATTGAACCTGTGTCTACTTGCCTCATAGTCCAGGTCTCTCTTCAATAATTACAGCAGCAGTGGTTAAGATGCCTTGAGGCTGTGCCGGGAAAGATACTAAGAGCCTTATCTAGACTGGGCTACAGTCACATGCTAATGAATAAACTGAGGTGGTACCCCAAAGTATCCAAACCTGTTTCCTACAGCCAAAGCATCTGGATCTTCCTGACAGCCTCCTAACTGCTGTAACAACATTCTCTACCTCTCAGTTTATCCAGAGAAGAGGTGGGATATGTAGTTGCCAGTGGTTCCCAAACTTGCCTGATCCTCGGACTCTCCTGGGAAACTTAAGGAGTAATTCAGATTCTTGGAATGCAAGATGCAGGTTGGGTAGAAGGATCTGAAATGTTTGGTTTTTATTTTTCAAACTTTCCTAGGTGATTTTGACAGTTATGTAATTTTAAGAACCATTAGTTGGCCAGGAGCAATGGCTCACGCCTATAATCCCAGCACTCTAGGAGACCAAGGCAGTCTCAAAAAAAAAAAAAAGCAAACTCTTGGGCTCAAGTGATCCTTCTTGCCTCAGCCTCTGGACTCCAGCTTCAATTCATTTTTTTTTTTTAAATTTCAGATTAATATGAGAATATAAACAGGTTATATTGTTTGCATTTGTAGCTGAGCCCTTCACCTAGGTACCCTTACATTGTGACCATTAGGTGAGAACACCAATCCCCTTCCCTCTTCCCCTCTTCTCCCCACCTGATTTTTTCTTTTTTTTGAGACAGAGTATGACTTTGTCATCCTTGGTACAGTGCCGTGGTGTCATAGGTCTCAGCAACTTCAAACTCAGGCTCAGGCGAACCTCTTGCCTCAGCCTCCCAAATAGCTGGGACTACAGACACCTGCCACAACTGCTGGCTATTTTTAGGGTCAGGGTTTTGCTCTGGTTCAGGCTGATCTCAAACTCCTGAGTTCAGGCAATCCACCTACGTCGGCCTCCCAGAGTACTAGGATTATAGGCAGGAGCCACTTTGCCTGGCTTCCCAGTTGAATTTAATTGTGTTTCCCTCTTCTGTGGGCATGTAGTTGTTCATCTACTGGTTTTATATTAGTATTGAGTACGTTGAATACTTGCTTTTCCATTTTTGTGATAATTTACTAAGGAGTCAGCCTCAGTTCTTACCAAAATTTCCCAATCTTGGGTGGCGTCTATGGCTGTGGGGCGCTGGCCCCATATACCGAGGGTGGCGGGTTCAAACATGGCCTTGGCGAACTGCAAAAACAGAAAAATAGCCGGGTGTTGTGGCGGGCGCCTGTAGTCCCAGCTACTTGGGAGGCTGAGGCAAGAGAATCGCCTAAGCCCAGGAGTTGGAGGTTGCTGTGAGCTATGATGCCATGGCACTCTACCAAAGGTGATAAAGTGAGACAGAGTCAAAAAAAAAAAAAAAATTTCCGGCTCGGCGCCTGTGGCTTAACGGGCTAAGGCGCCAGCCACGTACACCTGAGCTGGCGGGTTCGAATCCAGCCCCCGGGCCTGCCAAACAACAATGACAGCTGCAACCAAAAGATGGCCGGGCGTTGTGGTGGGCGCCTGTGGTCCCAGCGACTTGGGAGGCAGAGGCAAGAGACTTGCTTGAGCCCAGAAATTGGAGGTTGCTGTGAGCTGTGATGCCATAGCACTCTATCCAGGGTGACAGCTTGAGGCTCTGTCTCAAAAAAAAAAAAAAAAAAAATTTCCCAATCTTATTTCTTCTACACCTACACATACCTTTTTATTAAATATTTTATCTTTTT
>CAUYON010002493.1:0-16265 GCA_963573935.1 Arctocebus calabarensis | reverse complement strand
TGCCTGGGAAGGAAGGGACAAAGTCAGGTCTGGAGTCAGAGTGCAGGTGTGTGTGCGAGATGTGCGTGCAGTGTGTGTGTGTGGGGGGGTGCGTGCAGTGTGTGTGTTACGGGGTGTGGGTAAAAGTGGGTGTGCTACGGGGTGTGGGTAAAAGTAGGTGTGCTACGGGGTGTGGGTAAAAGTGGGTGTGTTACGGGGTGTGGGTAAAAGTAAGTGTGTTACGGGGTGTGGGTAGGGGTGTGGGTAAAAGTAAGTGTGTTACAGGGTGTGGGTAAAAGTCGGTGTGTTACGGGGTGTGGGTAAAAGTAGGTGTGTTACGGGGTGTGGGTCAAAGTAGGTGTGTTACGGGGTGTGGGTAAAAGTAGGTGTGTTACGGGGTGTGGGTAAAAGTAAGTGTGTTACGGGGTGTGGGTAAAAGTGGGTGTGTTACGGGGTGTGGGTAAAAGTGGGTGTGTTACGGGGTGTGGGTAAAAGTAGGTGTGTTACGGGGTGTGGGTAAAAGTAGGTGTGTTACGGGGTGTGGGTAAAAGTGGGTGTGTTACGGGGTGTGGGTAAAAGTAGGTGTGCTACGGGGTGTGGGTAAAAGTAAGTGTGTTACGGGGTGTGGGTAAAAGTAGGTGTGCTACGGGGTGTGGGTAAAAGTAGGTGTGTTACAGGGTGTGGGTAAAAGTAAGTGTGTTACGGGGTGGGGGTGCAAGAGGAACATGCGGGGGAGGGGAGGGGAAGGGAGGAGAGGGCAGGTGCCCCGGGCACACTGTGTGTGGGGCAGACAAGGAGGACACACTGCAAGTGAAACCAACTGTGTGGTCCTTGAATGGTTCCCTAGAAGATTTAGGGACCTTAGCGACCTTATGGCCAAGAATTTGTCAGGAAACGTGGAAGGAAAGAGAGTTTGTTTCTCTAAAAAGCTAAGGCGAGTATTTTGGAAAGACAGACAATGTGTGTTTATAAAAACTGGTGTTGACTTAGGAGTGGTGGGACATCATAAAAATCCACAAGCACTCAGCAGCCAGATTATCTCTGAAACACACACTGATGTCCTCAGGCTGCTTTGCAGAAAAGAGCTGGAAATTTTCAGGGGGTCATTTCGGGCATGGATTGTGGGAGAAGGAGGAGAAACCCCAGGGAGCCCCACAGAGAAGGCCTCATGACCAAAGGCTGCAGTCAGTGGTCACGTGGGCATTTCCAGCTGCCGCACGGAGCGCTCTTCTGCATTCAGCTCTCTCAGCGATCTGCTGTTGGAGCCACAGTTGACAGTTTGCACAAATCAGAGGGGAGGGCACCCAGGTGTCCCTGTCAGAGGCAGGACCGAGGTGAGTCTGCCCCATGAGAGACCGGCTATGTGCTACGGGGACAGCAGTTGGCCAGGGCTTGTCCCCAGCCGGGTGTCACAGAAGCTTCTGGAGGAGAGGGGAACTGCCCCAGGGGGGACCCTGAGTCACCCAGGAGCAGCACATACAGACCCACAGACCGCGGAAGAGCTGCTCTTTGCGGAATGGGCCCAGGATCTAGTAGGAGGGTGGGAAGGCTGGTAGAGAGCCCACAGACAGTGTCGTGTCAGCCAGGACTGAGCCTGCCCAGGCTTTGGACTTTCCTCTTTAGGTCAGGGGACATTGGTCAAGGCAGTGGAATGTTTACTTCGGAGTGGTCAGCAGAGGGTCCCCTGTGTCTCCCTGGGTCACTTGACACTTGTTGGTTTAAGGAAGTCCCCTGGGCAATGCGGAGAACAGTGTCCCTTCTCACTGGACTCCACGCTGCCTTTCCTGATGGTTCTTTTCTTTCTGTACATACAAGATCTGACAATTAAGTGGTGAACTCACTCTAGAAAAAGTGCTACAAACTTCATCGTGCGACCCGCCACTCCCAGCCCAGCAGGACAAAGACACGTGGGTCCCGGGGGCAGGGGCAGGTTAGGTGCTCGGTGGGGGGGGTGTCCAGCTGAGCCTGTGTCTGTAGTTTTTCAGGGCAGGTGGGAACTGGAGCCGCAGCAGAGAGCAGGAGGTGGGGAGTCAGCGGCAGGGACAGAGACTAGGAACTGAGAACACCTGTGTTTGAGGGAGAGAGGAAGGACTCCTGACAGACAGAGGGGACATGGTCCTAGGAAGAGGGAATTCCAAAGACGATGGCCGGCAGTACCAAGTGCTGCAGAGATGCCAAGTAATGCCACAGTCAAGTGGCTACAGAAACAGCAAAGCAGCAGCTCAGTGACTCAGCAAGAGCAGGTGCAGTGGGAGGCGGTGGGCAGGGGCAGGCGCCCTGGGCAGGGCCCCCAGTAGGGTCGCTGCCCAGAGATGCACAGCATCTCTGAACCTGGCAGACTTAGACTAGAGTGTGAGTGCCCCCCTGCCCCTGGGCCACAGAGACATGTCCATCGTGACTCAGTCCTGAAGAGACCTGAGAATGAGCAAAGTGAGGGGACCCAGTGCTGAGGGAGGACATTTTTAGGATACCTACATATATGAGATGTGATCATTTGTACTCCTATGAAGACACCTTGGGTGGCCATTCTGGAAAAGAGTTCCAGAACTGCTTTCAAGGGTGGAGTCAGTGCTGGGTTGATGCACAACTTCCTGAGGGGAACACTTGGAAGGTGACTGTGGTGATACTCAGCCATTTCTTTCTAACTTTCCCCTAACATTTGTTACCTCCTGCTGGCTCTGAGAAGACATAGGCAACAAATAGCAAAATTAAAGTAGTTGCAAACAAGCCGCTGTACCTGATTAGATCTCACGGCCTTTACTAAACCATGTATGCACACATGAGAATACACGCATGCATGTGTGTGAATGTCACATGTGTGCACACACTGGAGCACATGCACACAGGTACAAACACAATGTATGTATACCTGGGAATATGCATCTGTGTGTATACACAGTGTGTGTGCACACACGGGAATACATGCACACGTGTGTGAATGTGATGTGTGTGCACACACGGAGCACATGCACATGTATGTAAAGATGTATGTGGATGCATGCACCTATGTCACACTTTTTTGCCATTCTACAGATTCGTGTGTGTGTCCACATACATCAAAGACCCTTACCTCAAATACAAGCAGGACATAGCTGCTGGGTGTATAGCTAAGCAGCCTTTTGACATCATTATCATATTTAGCAGGATGCTGGTTTTCTTGTGTTTCTATTTTCCTCAGAAAACACGAGAGCTGCACCCAGGTTGTCCCCTTCTGTACCCCTCAGCAAGAGCAAAGCAGGTTATTAGCCACCAAACACTCTATGACCCAGGGGCCAGGTGGCCCTGAGCAGGGATTGTCCTCCACTTCTTCGAACCTTCAGCCTCCCTGACCTCAGTGGACAGCCCCATTGTGGGAGACCCCCTTGCTGAGTAGCCAGGGTGTCCTCAAGCCGATACCATTTCCACAGACTACTTCTGAGACGGATATGGGGACGAGATGAACATGCAGTGAGTGAGCGAGGCCGACAGGGCACCCTCAGGGCACACGGACCTGAGAGAGGGTGACAGGGGCTTCAGCCACAGTGTGGGGATGGAACAGTGGGGGCCAGGGCACTCACTCAGCAGCTGTGTGGTCAGCCGGACACAAACAGAATGGTCTTCCCTACCTGCTTCCCTGGGGTCACCCCCTTGGGATCAGGTGTTGACAGGTGCTCACGCAGAACAAGCAAGTTGTGGCCTCACCTGAATGCTCCTCAGGCAGCTTTTAGGCTGCCAGGCCAGTAGGGTCAGTCACTCTGAGCAGGGACAAGCTGGAGTCCCAGAGAGTTGTAACCCCCAGACTCATCCCCTTCAAGCCCCTCCCCTTTAGACTTCCCTAGGCCCCTCCCCCTTCAGACTCCTCCCCCTCAGGTCCCTCCCTCTCAGGCCCATCCGCAGATTTGTCTCTTGTCTTAGTTGTGGGTATGACAGTTTGCTGTGAAACCCCTTCATTCGAGTGGCTCACAGCAGAAAGGGCCCTAATTATGGGGTCCTGTGATGGAGGCTTCTTACAACACCCCTCCCAGAGGATTGCCAGTGTGTGGTGCGGACACAAGGCTGCCGCACTCAAGAGTCCTCAGACAGGGAAGGCAAGTTTGGGGTGATGGAGGGGCCTGAGGTTGAGCTGTCGGCCACTCCTGTCCGTGTTGTGGGTCCCCTGTCCCGATTCCCATGAAGCTGACACTTCCTGCTGCAATTCACTCTGCAGGGTTTGCTGAGAGCAGGTGCTGGGACAAGACTGAGACCGAGAAGCCGCCCCGCACCCCCCAGAGCACAGAGGGCTGACGAACTGTCCACAGTCAGGAGCAGGAGATAAGAGTGGCCACAGTGAAGCTGGAGAAAGGGGCAGGGTACCCCGTTCTAACCCGAGAGTCGGCTGACACAGTGAGGCCAGAGAAAGATATGGTACAGGGTACCCTGTTCTAACCCAAGAGCCAGGCTGACACAACACGTCCTTTCATGATGACAAGCCTCGTTTGTCACACTATCTCCAACTGGGACCCTGGAGAGGCCTTTGATGCTGGTGCCCTTCCTGCCCTGCTAGTGGCATGCGATGGCCCATTTCTTTGTGTTGTGTGCCTTTTGGAATTGTGAACATTTGAATCCAGAAGTGGGTAGGTAACTGCAGCTTTTGTAAAAGTGGGATGTTCCCATGAACAGCAACTAGAGAGATCCATTTGAAATGGGAAGAATGAATGTCATTCTGTCTGCTTCCTGGAAACCCCATCTCTGCCTTGCTAGCAAGCCATGGAAACAGAGTGAGATAAGGAAGCCCCACTCCCAGCCCGTCACACAGCTAGGGACAGCGGGTGACACCTGGAAAGCTGGGACTGAGTTTCCCTGACAAACGCAGGGTATGCGCCTCAGCAGACTAACACACCTCACCAGGCCAGCACTCTTAATTATAGCAATTATTTTGTTCATTGTTTTGTGTGTTTGTTTACTCATTGCTACAAAGGAGGCATCTCTTTTTCACTCTTGTCGCCTGAAGCCAAACAAGCCTGGCAAGTCGGCCTCATACAAAAACCCTTGCCAGGAAGAGAGTGGCTCTCCTCCCATGCAGAGGGTGGAAGGTTATTTATTTCTGTTAAGTGGGAACTTTTATTAGGTCCAGAAACCATCACTTGAGTAAATTCACAGTTTTAGTAAGACGTTGCCACTTCACCCTGAGATCGTGGACCATGTTTGGATTTTCTGGTTGTTGATAGACATTGGCCACTTTGATAGTTGTCATTTTGACACAATGTGTCCGGTCACACAAGTCCTGAGGGTCAGGAGGTCCCTATTTATAAAGCTGGGGCGTCTTCTTTTATCCACTGCTGCTTCAAGATTCTATGATTTCAAGATATTTTTATTCAATCTCCACCCTGGTCTCTCTGTTGATGTTGCAGGTTTCAAATTCAGCACTAAACATCTTCATTTCCAGAAAAATTCTACAAGAAAGTGGGATATCTGTGAAACAGGCATGTGCACATGCTACACGGCATACCACGGACACACACAGACACATGCACAGCACACACGGCTCACCACGGACACACACAGACACGTGCACGGCACACACGGCTCACCACAGACACGCACAGACACGTGCAAAGCACACACAGCACAGCACGGACACGCACAGACACGTGCACAGCACACACGGCTCACCACGAACACGCACAGACACGTGCAAAGCACACACAGCACAGCACGGACACGCACAGACACGTGCACAGCACACACGGCTCACCACGGACACACACAGACACGTGCACAGCACACATGGCACAGCACAGACATGCACAGACACGTGAACAGCACACACGGCACACCACGGACACGCACAGACACAAGCACAGCACACACGGCTCACCATGGACATGCACAGACACGTGCACAGCACACAGACACGTGCACAGCACACGCGGCTCACCACGGACACGCACAGACACATGCCAAATTCCAGTCCCTCCAGTCCTAAGTCTCTAAAACCCAGTTAGCTCTAAATTCTTAAACTGTGCTAAGTCAGGGTTACTATGCTTCTCATTACTGGCTAGACGGGGTGGTGGGAAGTTTCTGGCATTTGTAGGCGAGCCAGGTTAGCTGTTGTTACGACATCAAATGTGTGGGGTTGACCTGGGAGCAGACAACTTTCTTCCTAGTCTGGGAAGTTTTCCGGGGAAAAAAATCCTGTGCATATTGTTCTTTGTATTATGGTACAATAGACAGTCTAATACTTCTTTTAACTGCCTCAAACCTCGCATTGTAACACTGTAAGCTGATCTCCTGGCCTCTCACTAGTTTTCATCCAGGAGGCTCTGAGGAAGGGCTGGCCCTCAGTTCTCCCGCTGAGTAAACACTCGGGGCTGTTAGATTGGCACCAGCAACTCCACCTGTCACAACTGCCAGTGATCTAAAGCCCTCCAGGTCCTCAGGGCAGCATGAGCCATTGACTGGAAATTCTCCATGATAACACACCTCGCCTAAGTCCGAAAAAAAGCTCTGAAAAGCCAAACTCACAGGCGCAGATTACGGGAACTCAATAAGGATGTTACCTGTCCTGTACTTTAAAGGAGGCTGGTGCCAGTGACTAAGATGGAGAATTTGGTCCTTTTTAAAATCAGGCTGAAGGATTTAAGTGAGTAAAGTGTATATTTAAACTAGAGACTCTGTAATAACCCCCGGGGGTGTTCCTGTCACATCACCATGGACAGTTTAACGTCTGCAACAGAACAAGAAACAACGAGAACAGTGGCGTGGATCCCGCCCAGGCTCTGATGCTCCCTAGCCTCTGGCCCCAGCCTCCCTAGCCTCAGTGAAACAGGGCCATGGTGCCCACCTCATAGGGAGACAGGGGCTCAGGGAGAGGGCAGGTGCAGGGTTCCACCCAGGCTGGGCATCTAGGAGGTGCCCAGCAGCACCTCCTTGTGAAAGGCTCAGGAGACAGAAGCCGCAGCCACCAAGGGACGTGCACGCACCTGACCGCCAGACGCCTTTTCTGGTCTTGTGGGGCCAGAGAGCTGCCACTAATAAATTGCTGTGGGACCCAGAATCCTTTGAGGGTCTGACAAAAGCACCAAACTCTTTCCAGAACGTGATGATGACCATGACAATGACACACACAGAATTCTGCATTTAGAGTCCATGCCGCCCACCAGAACCCACCTATGCAGGCCCTATAAGGAATCCCTGAGCCCCACCTTGGAGAGTCCCAGGAAGGGTCCAGTGCTCTCATAGCTCGCCCGTCTTACAGAGGGGTCAGTAGGGAGGCAATTTTACCCCAGGCTAGAAAAATATCAAAGAGGCTGGGAGTTCCTGTGCTCCCTCTGCTCGCTCAGCAGGAGGAGGAAGCATCAGCTACATAGGAACGGAGCCTGCTTCTGGGAGGAGTCAGGGGTGGTGGTGCTGCTGTGAGCCACGGGTGGGTCACAGGTTTGTTCTCAGCTGGAGCTGCCCTCCGCAGGCGGTGGCCACAGTACGCAGAACCACTTACCAGAAGTTCCTCACACAAGTCATTTATGTTGACAGCAAGTGTCATCAAAGCCAAAGGAGAGATTCTGACTGGCGGGACTTCGGGCCTGGACTTCAGGACTGACTCCTAGGGAGATCCCGAGGGCCTGTGGGAGCAGCTCAACCCACCGAGATCCAGTTGTGGGGGGAACCATTGGGGTTCACAGGCCACTGAGGCTCCACGCCAGGTGCGGGGTGCAAGGAGGGGCCGCTAGAGGCCGGTAGAGGGTAGAGGGCTCTGCAGCTGGCAGGGGTACAGGAAAGGGGAGAGGTTGTGCCCCCAGGGAGCTGCTGATGGCCCGTAGCAGGAAGGAATGAAGGAAGACTGTGGCAGGGGAGGTGTCAGGAGGCTCCCCCAGAGCTCAGTCCTGGTCCCACTGCCTCCTACATGGTCATACCCAGCCGCTGTGCTCTCAATGCGCCCCTAGAAACTGGGGTGTTGCCAGCGCGAGGGTGTTAGGAGGTGACTGGGCACACGGGCTCCTGCCTCCTAAGTGGGATCGAGGTGCTTAGGAAAAAGCCTTCATGCGCCGCCCAGCAGACCAGCTGCCCACCCACCCTACCCTCCTGGGAACCTGCAGGAAGGTGTTACCACTGCTGGTGCCTCAACCATGGACTTCCAGCCCCCAGGACCGTGAGATGACATTATTTAAAGAGGAAACTTTGAACTTCTGGGCCCCCAGCCCCACACGGCACCCTGAGAGCTCACCCCTCCTGCCAGGACCCTTTGCCTCTGATTCTAGTTCACAGAGAAAACCCTGCCTCAGCTCCCCACCCTGTGCTGACCCAGGGTGGGACTGGACCGGCCTCGGGCCTCCCCTGGTCTCCTGAGGCCTCACTGCCCAGCATGCACTTCGCATGAGGGTAACAGCAGTAAACTCACCAACACCACCTGCAGCTGCCACTTGTGGCTCTCGTCCCCACGCCCCCTCTCCTCCACCTGGACTTCACTCTGGCTCTGGCTGCCCTTTTCTGCACCTCCTCCCCAGCAGCCCAGCTGATTCCAGGACACCTTGGCCAGCTGGCCCCCACCTTCCTGGCAGCCCTGGCCTGTCTGTCCTCCTCGATGACATTCCCTGCAACCCGCTTCCCACAGTCTCTTCCTGGCAGTGCCTTTCAGCACCCAAGTGCTGTCTGCAACCCTTGCATCTGCACACCTGTCCTGTAACCACAGGCACCACAGACAAGTCCGTGCACTCCAACCCCAGGGTGCCCTGGGCCCCCATCTGGGCCCGCAGCTCCAGATCACCGCTCTGTGCTTCCATGTGTGTGTCCCCCAGGAGGATCGCAGGTCCCCTGCAGGGGACACTCCCAGCCACGCTGCGCTGTGACCAGAGGCCCAATCCTCTTCCGAGCGGATGCACTAAGTGCTAATCTGCTCTTGTGGCTTAGCTGGAGGAAGCTGAGTTTGATCTTGTTAAGGGAATAAAACATTGTTAGGTGTTGGCATTTTTCATGCTGCCTATAATTACAGACGTCTTGGGACAAGGTGGCACTCCCAGCTGGGGGGCCACATTTACAGGGGTAGGTGTTTAAAAACAAATTTCTGATATCTAAACACAGCTGAGAGAGGCTCCTGCTTAATGGGACTGAAGGAGGGGTAAACTGTCTCTAAGCTGCTGCCCTCGAGGGGCAGGGCCTGAGGGAGGGGTCTCTGTGCTCTCAGCCCCTAACCAATAAGTGCTGGGAACTTAAACATACATTTAAATATTTTAAAGACAGTCAGAAAATAAATTATCCAGCTGTCAGCCCCAGAATCTGCACAGACAGAACTGCTTCCTCTGGGCAGAGGGGTGGCCTTATGGGCCGCGCCCCCCCCCCCCCTGCCTATTAGCTGCATGGGAGGGTCAGCACGTCAACCCCACCTCAGCACCAAGCCCAGCTCAAATCTGAATTTAGGCTGGGGATGTGCAGGACGTGGGGCTTGTTGACTTCCAGGTGGGAAAGGGAAGTTAGTACATGTTCTCCTAACTATGGAGGACAGTCGGCACGTGTGTACTGGACAGCACAGAAGGGCCTGGTGGACTGCGGGGACAGCAGCACACCCCGGACACGTCCACCGGCATGAGCTCTTGATGCCTGCAGAGCACATGTGGACAGAGACAGTCTGGGCACGGCTGTCCACCTTGCTCTTCCAGATGGCCCTCTTGATTGTTCATCTCTCCCAGAAATCACTCCAATTAAAGGACACTCACCAGATGAGCGAGTGACTCGAGCTCGTCCTTACACTGTCTCTCTCTCTCACACACAGTCACAGACCTGTTTGGTAGACGCCTAGATGTCGATTCATTTTTAGCTAATTATTGCTATGGGGATGTATAAAAAGGCATTATTCAGAAGGGACCAACACCAGGAGCAAGACAAACCCAGGACAAATGGTCACAACACTGATGGCTGTCTGTGCACACACACTTTGTCTCTGACCTTGACAGGACCAAATAAGCTTGAGAACATATTAGCCAAAGGGCCCCATTTCCCACAATTCCACTGGTGTGAAATTTGCAGAGTGGGCAGAGAAGAGAGGCACAGCCTGGCTGCCCAGGACCGGGGCAGAGGGTCACGGCTGGAGACATGGGTTTTCCAAAACTCCTTTGGGTGGTGGTTGCACATCCCTGAATACTAAAAAACCACAGGATTTCATGCTACATGGATGAGTTACATGTTATGTGAATTATGTCTCAATAAAGCTATTTTTTTCTTGTGTTGTTGCCTTCAGTAGAGTGCTGTGATGTCATAGCTCACAACAACCTCAACCCCTTGGCTCAACCAATTCTCTTGCCTCAACCTCCCAAGTAGTTGGGACTACAAGCACCTGCCAAAATGCCCAGCTATTTGAGACAGGGTCTCACACTTGTACAGGCTGGTCTTGAACCGGTGAGCTCAGGCAATCCACCTGCCTAGGCCTCCCAGAGTGCTAGGATTACAGGCATGAGCCCACATCCGGCCGATAAATGAGCATATCATTCCCCAGCTCCCATCTGGAACCACACTGAGCATTTGTTGGGAACACTCTGCAGGCCAGCTGTGCTTAGGGCCTGGCCACCATGGTCCTCACGGCCATCCTGCAGCACAGCCACTGAGCCTCAGAACCCAGGACTCTCCGTTGTGACAGTCAGTCTTGCTGCTGCCGCTCTCTGCCCAGCCTCCCTTCCCAGCACCCCTCCCTTGGAGCAATAGGAGAAAACTTGGAAACTTTGGGAAGCTTTTTATGTAACACTTTTTCTGGTGACATCAGTATATAGCAACATGGAAATTTCCTTGAAGCTCTTTGGAGAGGTTTTCCAAATTTGGTCTGTTTTAATATGTGGGCCTTATTCTTCAGAAAATGTCAGCCTAGTTTAAAAGTAAAATGTAGCTGGAGAAAATTTTCTCTTGTTGATAAAAATAGTGGATGAGCATATGTGAGGTAGCTGCAGAAAGTGCTTCCAATTTCAATCAGCTTTCTGATGGGAGTTGAGTCTGCAGCTGTCCTGTACCCCAGAGAAGGCAAGACGCTCCTGCTTCCATCCATGGTGGACACCTGCCCATCCCGGGCCTCGTCCTCACCCTGCTGACTCTGAGAAGCAGTAAGTGGCCACTCGGACAGTGTCCTCTCCCCATACTCACTCCTGGGGTCTCATCCAAAATCACAGCTTTAGCGGAGTCCCTCCTACACTCAGCCCCCTGCTTCTCTGATGTCCACTTGGAGGTCTAACAGGCCGAGGCTCTGACCTTACCCTCACCCAGCCTGGGCCTCCCTCCAGGTACTTGGCTCCACCCTCTGGCTTCAGCCATGACTGGCTCTCAGGTGCCTCTGCCTAACCCACTGGCAATCTGTGGTTCTGAGCCCTGGGCACACCCAGGGTCTCCTCTGGACACACCACATCCAGGAGGGACAAAGACGGGTGACCATCATCCCCCACGGGCTCCTGGGAAGCCTGAGCAGGGGTGGGCAGCCCTCCCCAGCCCTCCCCTCCCTCACAAGGACAGGAGAGACAACCCAGCTCGCCCAGTAGGACAGTGCTCTTAAAGGAATCCCAGGCTCTCTCCTTCACAGGGAGAGGGGAGTGATGGGTTAAAAGTCCTGGCGTCAGTTTTGCTGACCCTCAGGAAGCCTGACTTAGATGCACTCAGCAGGACACTTTGGAATGCAGGGTACTTGTCAATTGTTGTTTCAGGTGAAACTCAGAGTTGCTGAGAAAACTCCCTCCCTAGCCCCCTGCTAGGAAATCATCCCTGGGAGACTCTAAGTGTCCATCTCAGCTGTCTGGGGTCACTGGGAGTCCAAACTTCTCCCCATTGGGACACTCCCAGCCTTGCCCTGTGGTCAGCTGTAAATAAGAAAAGAACATTAAAACTTGGAAGCAGAAGACCCCTAACCACGTTTCTGTTAGGGGCCCATGGAGAGCCCAGGGAGGGCAGCAGGCAGCGCAGGTGGTGTGGGGACAGCCCTGTTAAGGACCCAATTGCAGTCCCAGGGAGTCCCCTCTTGCACAAACCATTAAG
This sequence comes from Arctocebus calabarensis, assembly GCA_963573935.1. Taxonomy (NCBI): domain Eukaryota; kingdom Metazoa; phylum Chordata; class Mammalia; order Primates; family Lorisidae; genus Arctocebus; species Arctocebus calabarensis. Next base: position 4,328 of record CAUYON010002493.1, on the reverse strand, counting down.
ATTCCAGTGGAGGCCGCGCCTCCAGTGCCATGGGCCCAGGGAGTCTGAGCCCTCTGGCCTCTTAGTCTGAGCTTTTTAGAACCTGGGCCTCTGGACAGGCCCTTTCTTTTTTCTTTTTTTTTGTAGAGACAGAGTCTTACTTTATCGCCCTGGGTAGAGTGCCGTGGCGTCACACAGCTCACAGCAACCTCCAGCTCTTGGGCTTAGGCGATTCTCTTGCCTCAGCCTCCCTCAGCCTCCTCAGTAGCTTGGACTACAGGTGCCCGCCACAGCGCCCGGCTAATGGACAGGCCCTTCCTTAGAGCAGCAAGCATTTACACGTGTTGGTGTCTGTTCCCACTCTGTCACTTTCACCGCACCCTCGCTCCCGACTTTGTGCTAACGGTATTACCACTTTACATGTGTTTGTTCCCTATGATGTGTGTGGTAGCACTGAGGAGAACAGGAAATAAATAGAAAAGCCAGTTCTAATCAAGTGTTGAATCAAATTCCAACCACCTACGGCCTGAAGTAAAAGTGAGCTTCTGAGAGCACAAGGGCCCTCCCCACAGGGCAGAGCCACGCCCAGGCGCGAAGCCTCAATGGGTCAGGACAGAAAGATCCCCTCAGCCCATATAAGCATCTTGAGACCCCAGTAAATACAGTCACCCTCAGTATCCTCAAGGAATTGGTTCTAGGACCCTTGTGGACACCAAAATCCGCAACCCACAAGTCCTTGACAGGCTATGGGACAGTGTTCACGCACTCCCTGCTCACCCTCCTGTTCACGGACTGTCTCTAGATCACTGAACGTCACTGACAGTACCTACGACAATGTAAGTGCGTGTAAACCGCTGGCATGCTGTATTGTTGGCAGGACAACAACCTCCCCCCACCACAGAAAGACTGCACATTTTCAGCATAGACAACTTTTTTCCCCAGATATTTTCGGTTGTAGCCGTCATTGTTGTTGGCGGGCCTGGGCTGGATTCCAACCCACCAGCTCAGGTGTATGAGGCGGGCGCCTTAGCCACTTGAGCCACAGGCGCCGAGCCATCCCCAGATCTTTTCAACCTGGGCGTGGTGGAATCCAGGGAGACGGAGCCCACACAGAGGCTGCCTGCACGCACATTCCAGCTACTCAGAAATAGACATTTTGTGTTGAAACTTTGCAAAAGACACTCTATAAATCTGTCCGTTATAAAGGACATCCTGAACTCAGACTCTGTTGGCAGCTGTGTGGCTCCAGGAGAGGAATAAAGAAGAGTGTGACCACAGCACTTCCTTGCACGCAGGGGCTGAGGCTGCAGGGCGGCTGAAGGCGGCAGCGGCCCCTCCTGGAGGGCGCTCCCCAAGCCCTGCTCACCGTGGAGTTACTCCTTGGAAGGCCAGTTGGCAGCATGGCTACAACTTATGGTGGTGAGAAAGTGTAGACACCAGCGGTCCATGCGAAGCCTCGCTCTGGTTTGTGAGACAGCCCAGGGATCACCGACCCCGACAGAGTTCACTGGGCAGGCTACTCACTTGCTTCAGTGAAGTTCCCATTATTTTAGAACTTTCAGAAAGGTTGCGAGAAAATAATTGAATTCTTCTTAAATGTCTCTGCCACATTCCCAATGACACAGAGGCTCAAAGGGTAGACCACAGGGATGGCACTGCCTCTCTTAGGGTAGGTCACAGAGATGGTACTGCCTTCCTTGCCGTGTGTGACTCTGCTGTCCTCTGGAAACAGGCGGCCGCGGAGGGACAGGGGATGTGGAGATGGGGAGTGGGAGGGTGTGGGGGGGCCGCAGGGTGTGTGTGGGAGGGACTTGGCAACTTGGCGTCACGGGGACACAGTGATGGAGCATGGCCTCCCGCCCTGCCACACAGGGACTGCTGAGAAGGAGCTGAGGTTGCTCTTAAATTGGGCCACTTCCTTCTTGTGGCTTGAAATTCAGCTGTGCCAACCCTCATCAGTAACTTTTTGAGAGAGGATAGTAAACCTCTCAGGAAGAGTCACCTTTGTCTAGTTCACCCCAGCACGTCCTTTGGGGTAACGGGGGCAGAGAACTGGAAGAGGAAGCAGGTGGATTGGGAAGCGCTCACTGTGGGGCCTGGATGGAGAACTCTGCCCCCTACGGCTCCTGCCCCCAACTTGGAGGTGATACTCCACAGATTACGTCCAGAGCTCTGAAGTGGGGACGCCCTGGCTCCACCTCCCACACACTGGGGTTGTAGGGACCATCGTCAGCACATTTCGAGAACAGGCAGAAAATGCAGGAGACACATCACTACACCGTCACATAGTTAGACAGTGTTGGGCTGAGCTCAAACCACTTGCTCAGGTACCTAAAATACTCCCTAAGGCTTGCGTTTTCTCTTTTTGAAGGTCCCACAGCAGAGCCAGAGCAAGTGACATCCTGGGAACATGAATGGCAGACACAGTGTGCCAGGTTGCGCGTCAGGCCACGCCACAGGAGTCCTCTGAACGGTGGGCGTGTCCTCCCGTTTCTCCTTCCAACAATGGCATGGTGGCCGAGGTTCCCTCGCCTGCCCGGCAGCAGGAGAGAACTTGAAGAGTGCAGCCAAGCTGCTGAGCCGGCTGGCCCTCCTGGCAGGGGAGGCTCAAGGTGTTTACCACAAGACACTGTCGAGAAAACATCCAACATGACATGAAAGTGAAATAATAGAGGTACGTGCCCCTGGTGGCTTAGGAAATTAAAGTCTTTCCAAACACCCTCCAGTCCTCATGGAGACCCTGGGTCACCACCTGTCATCCTCTGCAATTCACGGTCAGTCAAGTGCACTGTGTTGACAGGACGCTGAAAGTGGAGAGTGAGGGCCAGGGCCTTCACGTTAACACAAACCGGAGCGCGTGCCTGGGGCAGAAGCTTCATCAGGAGTTGAGGTGAGGAGCCGTGCACGACCGTGGGAGAGGAGGGTGGTGAGCACAGTCACACGTCTCCCCCAAGTCTGAAAAGTCAAGACCAATCCCACAGAAGGTCAAACTTGTTACCATTGCCATTAAATAAACACCTTAATGGCAATGGCAGCTACCAAAACACACTCAGTTTTTAATTTGCCAAATAAAATTTTTAACACGTGTCATTCTAAACCCTGGCGAAGTCTGCCACAGATAACCAGTTCTCAGTGGGTCGTGCCGGGTGGACACCCTGGAAACCAGACCTCAGGGGATGTTTGAGCTGCAGATTTCTCGAAGTTAATATTGGAGCGGGGAGTACAATGCTGAGCCCCACTGCCAGGGACAGGCAGACTCTCCGGCCTCAGCTTCTCCTCCTGTGGGGTGTGGATAACGGCGGTGCCACCCACCGGGTCATCGTGGGGACGAGTTGCCTCCAAGGCCAGTGCTCAGTAGGGGCTGCAATGGTGTTTATGCCATTGCATCGTCACTGTTCCTGCAGCTTCTCCAACTGTGACCCATTTCCCCACATTCAATCAGCAAAGGACATCTGCAAGAAAAGTCATGCTGACTTGGCTGAACAGACATAATTCAAACACTTTATTAAAGAAAAGCTAAATGCTTTATAAAAAGTCAGTCCATTTTAATCTATCAAATGATTTTTAAATCCTCAAAGAAAGAATTGGAAAAACATTGGAAGATATTGGCCTGGGGAAAGACTTTACGAGGAAGACTGCCATGGCAATAGCAACAACTGCAACAAATGGGACTTAATTAAACTGAAAAGCTTCTGTACAGCCAAGGAGACCACAACCAAAGCAAATAGACAACATACCCAATGGGAAAGGATATTTGTGTATTTTGAATCTGACAAAAGTTTAATATCCAGGATCTATACAGAACTTCAATTAATCTACAAGAAAAAAACCAACAATTCTATACATCAATGGGGGAAAGAGATGAATAGATTTTTTTCTAAAGATGACAGACAAATGGCCAGTAAACACTTGAAAAAATCCTCATCATCCTTAATTATTAGAGAAAAGCAAATTAAAACTACCCTGAGATACCATCTAACTCCAGTGAGAATGGCCTATACCACAAAATCTCAAGATTGCAGATGCTGGATGTGGGGAGAAAGGAACGCTTTTATACTGCTGGTGGGACTGCCAACTAATAAAACCTTTTTGGAAGGAAGTATGGAGAAAGCTCAAAGAACTCAACCTAGACCTCCTGTTTGATCCTGCAACCCCATTGCTGGGCATCTATCCAGAAGAAAAATAAAACTTTTATTATAAAGACATTTGTACGAGACTGTTTATCGCTGCCCAATTTACAATTGCTAAAGTGTGGAAACAGCCTAAATGTCCTTCAACCCAGGAGTGGATTGGTAAGCTATGGTATATGTATACAATGGAATATTACTCAGCCATCAAAAATAATGGAG
>CAUYON010002490.1:0-10598 GCA_963573935.1 Arctocebus calabarensis | reverse complement strand
ACAAGTTAATTATAGTTAGAAGAAGTTAGGTAACGGTAAAAAGCTATAGATTATAGATTAAGTGTGTACGTGACCACCAGTGTATATAAGGTGGACCAGGATAAAGACAATTTGCTACACGCCACCTGGAGAGTGTGTAGTCTGTTTCTTGTATTTCCCCTAAAAATTATAGGTACGAGTTCTGCACCTGGAGCAAAGCTACTGTCCCTCACATCTCCGTTCAAGCAACATGGCCCCAACCTAGAACTGTGTCGCCTTTCAGGCTCTGAGGCCTTGAGAATGGAAGAAGGTTGTATCTGCCAGTGATTTGGAGCATGTATAGTGAAGAATTAACTTTTTCAAACAGAAGTCTGACCTTTGCCCTCAGCTACAAGAAGGTGAACTCATGCAACATAGGTAGGTAACACCGCCCAGGTCTCCACAGGAGAGGACTCCAGAAGCTTCATGTTGAGAACCCTCCCAGATTTCACCTGTGCTTCTCCCTTTCAGTTGGTTCTTACTCGTATCCTTTTGCTATAATAAAACTATAATTATAAGTACAGCACTTTCCTGAATTCTGCACATTCTATGGAACTCTCAAAACTGAAGGAGCGGGCTCGGCGCCTGTGGTTCAATGGGCTAAGGCGTCAGCCACATACACCTGAGCTGGCGGGTTCGAATCCAGCCCCGACCCACCAAACAATAATGATGGCTGCAACCAATAAATGGCCAGGCGTTGTGGCGGGTGCCTGTAGTCCCAGCTACTTGGGAGATGGAGGCAAGAGACTCGCTTGAGCCCAGGAGTTGGAGGTTGCTGTGAGCTGTGATGCCACAGCACTCTACCCAAGGGTGACAGCTTGAGGCTCTGTCTCAAAAAAAAAAAAAACTGAAGGAGAAAGGAAACCCCCAAATGTGTAGTCAGCTCGTCAGAAGAGAGAGACCCCTGACTTGCAGCTGTGTCTGGAGGGAGGGCAGTCCTGCGGAGGACTGTGCCTATATCTGCAAGGTTTGGCCTACCTCAGGCAACTAGTGTCAGAACTCATTACAGGGCCATTCAGAGGAAAGCAAGGAGAGAGAGCCAATGGGGCCTAACGTGAGTCCAGCAAAGCTCAGAGGATCACTTCCAATAGCAATATGTGTGCAGGAGAGGGGATTCTATTTTAGTCTGAAAAGACACTATCTGTGTTACTGATACTTGAATTTTACAAACAGCTTCCCAGTGGGAAAAGATTTGACTTATTTTTCTGTGTAACTAGAATGATTATTTGACAAATGGATGCTATCGAAAGAACTTCCTTAAAGAAGCCAAGTTTATCGACCTCATCAATTCACAATTGCAGCCTGGGATCTGTATGTGCTCTCAGAGAGGGCGTGGAGAACACAGTGACAGCAAAAGACCAACAAAATAGCCAGGAGTCAGCCAAAACCGTCCTGGAGGGCCCCCAAAATACACCCAGGAAGAGGTGCAAAACAGGGACTGTGAGTGGTCCTCTGAGACCCGGAGAGGAAACTACTGATTATTTTAGGGGATGCGTTCCTACAGCTGGCTCAGAGGCTGCAGAGAGTACTGGTGCCCTGGCCTCGCTCTCAGAAGCATTCTCCTCCCTGAATTTGGTATTTGAGATAGTTAGGCAGCAGGTAAAAATAGCACTTTCTCAAAACAAAGGAAATCATTTTTTAAAAAAACTAGGCGGCTGTCTGAGCTTTGTCTCACTGTGAAACTGGGAAACCAAGCCAGCTCCTCCAGCTGCACATGGAACATTTGTGACTCCATTTCCCGCTCCCCCAACATCACTCAGTCAGGAGGGCCAGGATGAGTCGCTAACATCGCCTTCCCACTGCTGTCTTGTCTTCCCACGGCAATCCCCTCACGCACACCCCAGTGCCCTGCTTGCCTGTGCTAACCCATCCTGCCACGGCAGCCAGACCAGGCTTTCAATCTGTTTCTCCCTGGGCACCAACCCAGGATTCCTCCGCAGACTACACTTGTCGGGTAAAGACTCTGTGCTTTGCCACCTCCGCACTCTTGCTCAGGCTATTCCTTTTGCCTCAAAGACTGTGCACTCCATTTTTTGAAATCCCATCCCAGTTTACGCCTATCTGAAGTCATCTCCTTCACCCTTGCCAACTCTAAAACCTACTGCAATCGTATTGCTTTAGATTGCATTTATTTGTGGATAGTGGCAGGCACTATGTTCGACCCCGAAGATACCATGCTAAGGAAAACAATATCTGACAATGAATTCCTTATAGTCTGATGGGAAAGACACATAACAAGGCGTATGTAAATTAGAAGGAGTGTTATGAAAACAATAGAGGCTGACAGAACAAAGGGTTCGATTTAAATGGAGTAGTCAGGAAATGCTTTTCCCTCTTCTGGGAGAAATGAGTAAGGAGGTTGTAGAGAAGTCAGAATCGCTCCACTAATGAACATTTCTATGCTTGAAAACACAAACCACGAGAAGGGAGATTCGACTCCAGAGAGGTATATAAGTATATGGATCACATGGCTCAGAAAACCTGACCCACGTACACCTTGCTGACATTTCTCTATGGGAATTTACCATATCTTCGGTGTTTCTCTGGCCGAGATAACATGGTGTGCTTTTGCACAGTGTCTGTCTAGGAAAATTGTACTCTCTGCGGAATAAATCGTAGTTAGTTGATGTTCATGAACACCACATCTCTCCTTACAATGCTACCATGGGGAGCTGTGCTAACTGGCCAGAGGTCTAGATTCTCCTGAGCAAATGTCTAGTTAGCAACCGAACCTCTCATGACCTCCCAGATTTTAAATTACTGTTCAGCTCAGCAGCTCATTATCATCTTCCTGGAGCTGGAGTTCCAGAAAAGGAAAATCATCTTCATCTAGAATTGTTGCTCTTTTTTATCAAAAGCCTTATGCACCTTGACAGAGTAGAGTATGCATCAAAATTCCAGGGCTTTTTTTTTAACTTCTCTTGGGAGTTTAAAATTAGATTCCAAGATTGACTGATGGAAATACAAGCTGAAAACAGCCCCTAACTATTGTCACGTGACATGATCTGAAACTAAGCAACCTTGTTTTTCTTACACAATTCTATCAGACATCCAGGAAATTCTCTGGAAATCTATGCACCACCACATTTAAAACAAAATAGCTCTACTTTTAGATGCCTGAGAAAGGTCAGTCTTACAGAGTGATTGAGCTGCTATGTACAGCTGAGATATGAGGATTATTCCAGAAAGAGAGAAACACGGGATGAATAAATTGCACTCATGGTATTAGCAGTGCCTGGGAAACACCATTTTCTGGCTGCTATTGCTTTCACCAACACTTTCTCAGCAAAACTGCAATAGCAATCTCTGAGAACTTAGGAGCACTGCTAGGAATCTCTAATAGGACCCTCTATAATGAGAATTCCTATTGATTGGAATAACATTTGGGGATTAGAAATAATGTTGAGCTAAGGGAATCTTTCAATCATTCATTGCAAACATATTCATCTACCATGTGACAAACACTGCAGTCAGTGCCAGTGGTATAAACTTGAAGACAAAGTTCCTGCCCCCCAGGAACTCACACTTTTTTGACATGCCTGGCACAAAAGCCTGAGATGGGCTGTTCAGCCATATGCTCCCGCATTGCTCAGTGTGGTAAGGAGTAGGGACAAACGTAACACCTACACCTGTATCATTACACAGCACATTTAACTATTCTCTCCCCTTTCAAACTCTTCCTGAAGTGTCTCCCCAAAGAACCTTGCCTGCTCAAAGCTTCCGGATTCCCCATGAGATTGTGTTGCTCCCAAGACCATATTTTGCTTCTGCTATTTGCTTTTTTTTGCAACATGTTTCACTCCCCATTTCCATCATTTGAAGCTCACCATCCTTCAAAGCCTATTTCACACCTCTTCCCTGGTGCTCTGGGGACAATCCTCAGTGAAGTCACTCTTCTTTCCACTGGTGTGCTGGGCCAGTTAGTACCTGCTGGGGAGCGGAGAGGGCACATGTCTTCCCAATCCCGCCTTCAGCGATGTTGTGTTGGCAACAAAAACACAGCCATGATGAAAATATTTACACCATGGAAAGCAGCAAGCACTATAATCAGGGCTTTTACCCCTAAGAGAGCTGACCTGCCAGCACTCCACTGCCTCTCCCTCTGCCATGCACTATCACTGCGTCAGTCATCGTGGTTAATGCTGCTTGCCTTGTATTGCCTTGTGTAGATATTAATGACTTCTTATCTTCCCCCCTGCGTGAAAGCCGCTTGACTTAGTATGCTTTTTGTTTTGTTGTTGTTTTTTAATTCCTCAGGTTACTTAGCATTGAGCTTTCACAGCATGGGTGCTTAATAATGACAACAGACTATTTGGAAGGAGGGGTGTTTTGTTTTGTTCTGTTTTTTCACTGTTGTTGTAGAACAGCTGGGTGAGGAGACATTGTTATATATAAACACAATGGGTAAAATACCCCAACTGAACAAATGCTTTAGAAAGACTTCAGTCACTGCAGGAGTTCAGAGAGAAAATGACTCCTCCAGCTGTTGCACACTGAATAGTGGGTTAGTCCATTCCTCCCAGATCACTTGGAGCACTAAGGGTGGGGGGCGGTTCGGAAAGCTTAATAACTGAGAAAACCTTTCACAAAGCCATCTTTACTGCTTATTAAAACTTATCTTTAGTGCTTAATATTACTTAATATCATTTCTTCAATAGTCCATGGTCTTTGGATAAGTGTTCTACCTGCCCACCCACTCAACTCTCTGCCAAATAAATCCATAAATTTAAACACATTTCCAATCAAAACAGTAAAAGGATTGCTATTTTGTAATTTTCAAAAATGGTTTTAAAGGTTATCAGGAAGAATAAATGAGGTATATAGCCAATAAAAATTGAACATTTGCCAGATCAGATATTAAAATGTATTGTAAAGCTATGCTAATTAAAATACTAAGATACCAACAACCCAAGAATAAACACCAATAAAATCATTAAATCTAAAGTTATAAGAGACTCAAGTTACAAGAATTTTACACATATGTTAAACTTAGCATATCAAACTAGGACAGCTTGTCAATAAACTGTTGGAAAACACCTGGATAACCATCTGGAAATTAATTAAGTTACAGCCTTACCTCCACAAATAAATTCCAAATAAAACAGTTTACGATTTTTTTAATTATAAAAGTCCTGGAAGACTATATAGAGGACTATTTACATAACTTTGAAAATGGAGAAGTATTGTGTAAAAATGACAAATGCAGAAATCATCAGGATTAAACTGACAAATTTAGATGAATAAATGTTCAAACATCTAAATATTAAAAACTGTGAATAAAATTAAAAGACAAATGAAGTATAGAAAATACTAAAAATATATCTCAAAGTAAAAGCTACATATCATTAGTATGTAAGAATATTTCCAAATCATTAAAAATAAATTGAGCACAAATAGAATGAAATGACAGGGGAAACTAACAAGCACAAAGGCAGACTATAAATGATTAATAAACATACAAAAAATGTCCATCATTACATAATAAAAGTAAACTGAAAGCAATCAAGTATGATTTTCTGCTAATCAGATTGGCAAAGATCATACTATGTGTTGACATTCCAGTTCACTGCTGGTGAACATAAAATTTACAACTTTCATGAGCAAAATTTGGGCAATAAGTGTCAGTCTTAAAAATTATCATGCTTTTTGACCCAGTCACTTTAGTTTTAGGGATTTACACTTAGGAAAGAATTTGATGTGTAATAAAAATACACATATAAGGACATATATCAGAATGTAGTGAATAATACCACAAATCATAAGCAGTATAACTGTGTAAACAAGAATGAATGATAGTGAATTGGTTAAATAAATTTTGGCATATTTACATAATGTAGCACTATTGTCAAATGAAGCAATGTATAAATATTTGTTGACATAAAAAAATGTGAATTTATAAGTTAAAAAGTGGCTGGACTCATATTTAGCTTAACATAGTACAAATGGATGCATGTAGAAATATATTTCCCTGTTCTGCCAACTGAAAAGCAATGACACCTCAGCAGCAACAAGCATGCCTAGATCCCAGAACTTGGTTTCTAGTCTTATTTTCCAATAAAAGCAGTCAAAGCTCTTTGAAAAAATGGCTGATACTAGGGCTGGGGCAGGGAATACATATGACAAATCTGCAGAAACTTAATATGCCAAGAAATATATGAGTGCTCAAAACAACAACTACAACAACAAAAATACCCACAGTGGTAGTAAGATGTCAAAGGGACATAGAGCCAACTGAAAAAGTTTTCTTTGTCAAAAGCCAAAACAAATTGAGTGATAATATAAACTAATATTGAGTAATAATCTAAGGTATAAAATAAATACACATGGATCAATACCAAATAAATGACTGAATAAATAAATGGGAGATAATAGACAAATTTTCCATGCAGAAGAATTCCAAATAATTTATGTAGACACGTCACACTTAAGGAGGTGGAGCTTAACTCCCCACTCCTTAAATGTGGGCCACACACAGTGACCTCTTCCCAAAGAGCACAGTATGGAAAGGGGTAAGAAAGAATAACTCTACAAAGGTAAATCTGGAAAAACCACCTCAGCCAAGAAATCCAAGTTGACATCAACAGTGATAAGTCATCTGTGACTATCATGTGATAGTCATGTGATGTAGGCATGCTTGTTACTGCTGAGAAATGGCACTTTACCTATGTAGTCTCTCCCAGAAACCCATAATGCTAGAGCATTCATGAGGAAATCATCAGACAAGTCCCACTTGAGGAAAATTCTGCAAAATACAAGACTGTTACCCTCAAAACTATGAGGGTCCTCAAAAACAAAAAATGTCTGAGAAAACTAATACCTAATGGTCATGCCTCCAACCTTGACTTTGTCCAGATCTATACATCCAACTTCCTTTTGGTCAGATGACCCTTGGGCAACCCAAACCGTACATGCCTAAAGCCTGTCATCTCTTCATCTCCCTACTCCAAGTTCTTTTATTTCTGTATATCTTGCCTTTGTTAATAACACCACCATTGATTGAAATAGCTGCCTCATGGCTCTATGTAAAAAGCAAATTTAGTTATTTTACCTCATTTCTCAAAATTCTTCAGACTTGGCAGCATACAAGCCTGAGCTACCATTGTGTGCCTTTAGCTACCAGTGTTTCAATTCCTGGCACACTTCTCATCAGCATCGACCCTCTAGATTAAATATCAAACAGACTGAGGAGATATGAATTATCCCATTTGCCTTCACCTGTCCTTCTTCTTGGAATATCGAACCTCATCACCACCACCTCCTCATGGTCACCTGACATCTTCTCTCTCAAGCTTTCCTTCATCTTCCAGGCAAATTTAGGCTTTTTCTCCTCTAGCTCCCTTTGAATCTTGTATACATCTCCAGCATAACAACCATCCCATTACATTACCATGCCTGCTTCCTCCAGGATGCTCTCTCTGTTCCTCAAAGACAGAGATTATACCTCATTCACCTTGCTATATACAACATCACACAGAATATAACAAATAGAAACTCCCAACTTTACTGAATACTTTCTATCTTTCTTCACCTTTCTCACTCTTTTGTGGCCACTCTTACCCTAGAATAGCCTAAATGTTTCCTAAGTTCCAAGCAGGCTCACCTCTGAGTCTGCTCCTAAACAGTATTCCCCAAGATGGCTCCCTCCATAATATCATTGAGTCACTGCTCAAATGTCACCTAATTGGAGAAGTCTTTCCTTCAAACTTAAATAAGACAGTGCCCACCCAACCTATACCTTCTTTCCCCTTACTCTATTTTACTTTTTTCATGCCAGTCATTAGCAGACATTATATTTCCTGTCTGTCTATCCATCAGAATATAAGTATCAAGAAGCCAAGGATTTTGAATTGTTCAACAAATGAATAAAGATCTGATGCATGAATAAATAAGTAAATGATGTTATTTATCACCTAAACATGACACTGTCGCTCTGACTTTCATTTTTCCTTCATATGCTTTTTTTCACATCAAGTCATGAATCTGGGACAAAAAAAGGATTAAGACACAACCTTCAAAAATTGGCAAGTAATAATGAGGCTGAGTGAGCAATATAATTATAACTTGAAAAAGAACATCAGCTCAGCTAATCATATATTAAATTTGTTTCAAGAATGTGTCTTATCTTCTAATTCATTTATTCAACAAATATTTATATCATATCTATAATAAGTTCTTTTTGAAAAGATTATAACTGTCTCTTAACTTTTGTATCACTAGTTTACAAGGTCCTTTCTGACACTTACTTTAACATATCCTCATAAACAGTTATTTGAGGTAAGCAGGGCTTATGAGAAATGAGTCTTATGAGAATGACTTCCCAGATTGAGGATCATTGCATTGTAAAAATTTTGCACTATGAAAGTATTCCATCATTTTATTGTTAATACAGCTATATACAGAAGCCCATTATCAATCCATTTATTTCACCTCAGCGAGCTATAATACACACATTGTCCATCAGTAGCAGTACATTAATTCTCACTTCTGGGACTCCTACTTCTAACTTTAGTGTTAATATGAATATTTCATGGTACAGTGCACAAACTTCGAGGGAGGCACAATGCCTTCTTTGTTGGTTCTACTTACATTCAGGTTTTGCACATATTGTGGGTTCTCTATAAATATTTATTGGCAAAAGAATAGCTATTAATGTAAAAATTCCCTATTCAGAAAATATTCAAGGTAACTGTGACAGCTAGTCTCCAAAGATGGCCCTCCAATAAGCCTCTCAATATTCCGACTTTAGTGTAATCCCTTCCCCTTCATCTGAATTGGCTCTGTGGCTTAACTATAATAAACAGAATGTAACAAAAGTTGTATAACATAACTTCTGATGCTCGGTCAAAAGCAGCTTTGCCGTTTCTCTCTTGGACTCTTGGAATACTTAACTCTGTGGGAAAGCAGCCACCAAGCAAGCAGTTATACTATTTTAATACCACCATACTGTGAGGAAGCCCAGGCAAGCCAAGTGTAGAGATAGATGCTTAGTCAGCCCTCAGCTGATCAGTCCCATCTCAAGCTCTGGTCACATAGTGAAGAAGCTATCTAGGATCCACCCAACCAAGTCTTCAGATGACTCCTGCCTAGCCAACTTCCTTTTTATTTCATTCAAAATATTAAGAAAGTACAAATGTTTTTGTTACATGGATACCTTTTATAGTGTTAGGGGTTGTACTATGCCTGTCACCCAAACAGTGCTCATTATAGGCCTTTTTACTCCATACTTTCTCTCCCCTCTCCTACTTGATTTCCTGTGACTTTTGTGCCTGCATGTGGCCATCAGTTAGCTCCCAATTATTAGTGAGAACATGAGGTGTTTGTTTTACCATTCCTAAGATACTTCACTTAGGAAAATGGACTCCAGTTTCACCCAAGTTGCTGCAAAAGACATTAATTCATTCACTTTTATGGCTAAGTAGTACTCCATGGTGTACAGATACCACATTTTTTTTAATCCACTCACAAATACACTTAGGCTGATTCTGTATGTTTGTGATCGTGAATTGTTCTGTAATAAACATTCAAGTGCAGGGTTTTTTTTTTTTTTTTTATAAAATCACTTCTTTTCTTTTAGGTAGATACCCAGTATCCAGGGATTGCTGAGTCAAATGGTACGTCTGCATCTGTTTCTTTGGAGGATATCCATACTGTTTTCCATAGAGATTAAATTAACTTGAAGTCTCACCAAGAGTATATAAGGCTATAGTAATCAAGACAGCATGGCACCAGCATAAAAGTAAAGACACAGATCAATGGAACAGAAGAGAGAACCCAGACATAAAACCATCTACCTAAAACCAATTGACCTTTAGCAAAGCAGACAACAACATACACTGGGGGAAAGAAAGCCCTAGTCAATAAATGGGGCTAGGAAAACTGCCACATGAAGAAGAATGAAACAGTACCCCTATCTCTTGCCACTTACAAAAATTAATTCAAGATGGATATAAGACTTAAATGTAAGCCATCAAAACATTAAAATATAGGAGAAAACACAGGAAAAGCTTGTCTACACATTTGTTAGAAAATGACAAAGAACTAAAGGCATTTATAGCAACAACAAAAATAAATAAATGGGACTTGATTAAATTAAAAAGCATCTGCACAGCAAAGGAAATAACAGAATAAATAGACAAACTACAGGATGGGAGAAAATATTCACAAACTATACATCCAAAAAAGGGCTAAAATCCAGAATCTACAAAGAACTAAAATAAATCAGCAAGGAAGAAAAACCCAATAAAGAGTGGGCAAATGGGAGAGGGAGGAACCAAGATGGTGGCCAAGTAACAGCTTCCTTGCAACTGGGCTCGGTGAGACTGGGGAGAGAAGACTTCAGGCATCTCTGGCTGACGAGATCTGCCCAGAAACATCCCTTCGGGGACACAGGGAGACAGAATGAGACTTCTGGACCCCCTGAGGAAGGCAAAAGCAGTGGAGATCTGGCAAGTGGTTGCGTGTGTTCATTCGGTCTAATCCTGCCGGCAGCTGTGACTACAGCAGCAGTGAGATTGCAAACTGGAAAGGCCTTACCTGTGAGCTGTTTGGGTTTCTTTTGGACTTGGCACTCGGTTGAACTG
>CAUYON010002488.1:0-28773 GCA_963573935.1 Arctocebus calabarensis | reverse complement strand
AAATATGACAATGGAACTTTAATAGGAATTGCATTAAAATTGTATATTGCTTTGGGCAATATGGACATTTTAACAATGTTGATTCTTCCCAGCCATGAGCATGGTATGTTTTTCCATTTGTTGACATGTTCAGCTATTTCTTTTCTTAGAGTTTCATAGTGCTCTTTATAAAGATCTTTCACATCCTTTGTTAGATAAACTCCCAAATATTTCATCTTCTTTGGTACTACTGTGAAAAGGATAGAGTCCTTGACTGTTTTTTCGGTTTGACTATTATTGGTATATATAAAGGCTACAGATTTATGAGTGTTGATTTTGTAGCCTGAGACACTGCTGTATTCCTTGATCACTTTTAAAAATTTCATAGTAGAATCCAGATATACAATCATATCATCTCTGAAGAGTGAAAGTTTAATCTCTTCTGGTCCTATGTGGATACCCTTGATCGCCTTTTCTTCACTAATTGCAATGTCTAAAACTTCCATTACAATGTTGAAGAGCAATGGAGACAATGGGCAACCTTGCCTGCTTCCTGATCTAAGTGGAAATGACTTCAATTTAACTCCATTCAATACGATATTGGCTGTGGGTTTGCTGTAGATGGCCTCTATTAGCTTAAGAAATGTCCTTTATATTCCATGTGTCTATAGGCCAAAGGGATGTTGGTTATTATCCAAAGCCTTTTCTGCATCAATTGAGGGAATCATCTGGTCTTTATTTTTTAATTTGTTTATGTGCTGAATTACATTTATGGACTTACGTATATTGAACCAGGCTTGAGATCCTGGGATAAAGCCCACTTGGTCGTGGTGTATAATTTATTTTATGTTGCTGGATTCTGTTTGTTAGGATCTTATTGAATATTTTTACATCAATATTCATTAGTGATATTGTTCTGTAGTTTTCTTTTCTGGTTGGGTCTCTTCCTGGTTTAGGGATCAAGGTGATATTGGCTTCATAGAATGTGTTGGGTAGGATTCCATCTTTTTCTATATTTTGGAAAAGGTTGAGTCATATAGGTACTAGTTCCTCTTTAAAGGTTTGGTAGAATTCTGACGTGAAGCCTTCTGATGTGAAACCATCTGGTCTTGGGCTTTTCTTTTTAGGGAGATTTTTTTATAGTTGATACTATTTCAGAATTTGATATAGGCCTGTTCAACAATTTCACTTCATTCTGGCTAAGTCTTGGAAGGTGGCGTGCTTCCAAGTATTGGTCAATTTCCTTCAGATTTTCATATTTCTGAGAGTAAAGTTTCTTGTAATATTCGTTAAGGATTTTTTTGAATTTCTGAGGGGTCTGTTGTTATTTTTGTCTTTACCATTTCTGATTGATGAAATTAGAGATTTTACTCTTTTTCCTGATTAGGTTAGCAAAAGGTTCATCTATTTTATTGACCTTTTCAAAGAACCAATTTTTTCTTTAAATTTTTTTTTTCTTATTGTTGGGGATTCATTGAGAGTACAAGAAAACATGTTAAACTAATTGCATTTGTTGGGTAAACTCCCTCTTACAATTGTGTCTTGCCCCCAAAAGGTGTGGCACACACCAAGACCCCACCCCCCATGCTCTTCCTCTCTCTCTGCTCTTCCTTTCCCCACCCCAAAGAACCAATTTTTTGATTTATTGATCAGTCATATGATTCTTTTGTTTTTAATTTCATTTAATTCTGCCCTGATTTTGATTATTTCTTTTCTTCTGCTGGGTTTGGGGTTGGGATGTTTTTCCTTTTCCAGTTGCTTGAGATGTCCCATTAAGTTGTTAGCTTCCTCTCTTTCCGTTCTCTTGAGGAAGGCTTGCAGTGCTATAAATTTCCCTCTTAGGACTGCCTTTGCAGTGTCCCAGAGGTTCTGATAATTTGTGTCTTCATTGTCGTTTTGTTACAAAAATTTGGTGATTTCCTTCTTAATCTTGTCTATGACCCATCTATCATTCAGCATAAGGTTGTTTAGCTTCCACGGTTTTGTTTGAGTATGCAGATTCCTGTTATTGTTGAGTTCACCTTTTATTCCATGGTGTTCTGAGAAGACGCAAGGAATAATTTCTATTGTTTTAAATTTGTTGAGGTTAAACTTGTGGCCTAAGATGTGATCAATTTTGGAGTATGTTCCATGGGCTGATGAAAAGAATTTGTATTCAATTTTATTAGGATGAAATGTTCTTTAGATGTCTGTTAAATCCAGATGTTGAATGATTAAGTTTAAATATAAAATTTCTTTACTTAGCTTCTTATTGGATGATCTATCAACACTGCCAAAGATGTATGAAAATCTCCAACTACTATGGAGCTGGAGGAAATCAAGTTACTTGTGTCTATTAGAGTTTTTCATATAAATTGAGGTGCATTCTGGTTGGGTATAAATATTAATAATTGAAATCTCATCATATTGAGTATTACCTTTAACAAATATGAAATGTCCGTCTTTTTCCTTCCTTACTTTGGTTGGTTTAAAGCCTATTGTATCTGCAAATAAGATTGCAACACCTGCTTTTTTCTGTTTTCCATGTGCCTGGAATATAGATGACCAACCCTTTATCTTGAATCTTTATTTATTTTTTAAGGTAAGATGAGATTCTTGTATTCAGCAGACATCTGGACTGAGTTTTTATAGCTAGTCAGCCAACCTATGCCTCTTTAGGGGACAATTTAAACCATTCACATTAATTGAAAATATTGATAGATCTTTAGAAAGTCTAGTGGACATTTTTAATCCTTTCATCAGTGTGGAAGTTGGAATTTAATAAAAAGTTTCTGGATGAGTTTACTTCTGCGTTGGAGGATTATGCTGGTCATTATGGAGAATAGGTCTGAGAATATCCTGGAGAGCTGGTTTAGTTATAGCAAATTTCTTCAACATGTGGATGTCATTAAAGTATTTAGTTTCTCCATCATAAATGAAACCTCAGTTTAGCTGGATACAAGATCCTGGGTTGAAAGTTCTTTTGTTTTTGGAGACTAAAAGTTGATGACCTTTCTGTTCTACCTTGAAAGGTTTGATCAGAGAGATCTACAGTTATTATAATATTCTTCCCTTTGTAGGTTATAGATTTCCTGTGTCTGGTTGCTTTCAAAATTTTCTCCTTCATATTAATTTTAGTGAACTTAATTATGATGTACCTGGGGGATGTCTTATTCAGGTTCAGTCGTGCTGGGGTTCTGAAACTGTCTACTATCTGAATTTCAGAATTTCTTTGCATGTCTGAAAAATTGTCTTTCATAATCTCATAAAGAAGAGACTCTGTGCCTTGTGACGCCACTTCATCATTTTCAGGTATCCCTATAAGGTGAATATTGTTTTTTTTTTCAAGTTATCCCAGAGCTGTCTAAGAGAATGATCTGTTTTTGCCTTCCATTTCTCTTTCTCTTTGTAGGTTTGGGAGTGTTCGAAAGCTTTGTCTTCAATGTTAGAAATCCTTTCTTCTGCTTCTTCCATTCTGTTGCTGAGGGATTCTACTGTGTTTCCCAGATCTTTAAGGGCTGCAACTTCTTGTCTCAATGTGTCAAAATCTTTGGTCATTTGGTCTTTGAATTCCCTGACTTCTTGAGATGATTTTTGAAATGCACCCTGAATTTCTAAATCCAATTTTTCCTCTATTTTATTGATCTTGTTTGCAATCCAAATTCTGAATTCAATTTCTGACATCTCACCCACCTCTTTATGCATAGGATCATCATTTGCATCTGCCAAATTGTTCCTTGGGGGGGTTGATCTACTCAGGTTGTTCATGTTTCCAGAGTGTTTCCGCTGATTCTGCCCCATGATTATTTTACACCGTTTGGCTGGATGAGTAGATAAGGATAAGTTGGGTTGGAGATTCTAGGAGTAGCGATTGACCAGTCCTTTGCCTGAAAGCTGGGACTGGTGTCTGTACCCTTTCCCCTAGAATTTTGCCAAGGACCTGTACAGCGCTACTGCTTGTGAAACTGGGGACCTTCTTGGTGTGGTGAGGTTAAGTGGCTCTGTCTTATTTTCAGCTGCTCTCTGTCTTACCCTAGAGAATCAGTTACTCTGGATTGAAGTCTGAGCTGTGGAGAAATACCAGCAGTTAATTCACCACGCCTCCCATAGGCAACAATTGGAAAAGGAAAATCAAACTTTCCCACTACCACACACCCAGGGTATCACTTTGGAAAGTCCTCAGGTGATTGGCCAAGTTGAAGAGGTCCCAAACAATTGTCCCAGCCAGCACCAGCCTCAAATGAAAGAGTTGAAAAGTCTCTGGCAACTAAATAGCAGGGGTCTGCTAGAAGGTCTAGTATAACTCCCTCTGGTACTCTGTGAGCTCAGGAGGGCCCCCCAGCAAGTAGATTAGTCTGAGAAGGTTGATGCCTCCTTCCCCACCTTGTCCCTCTGTCACACCCCATTATTGGCGACTCCACTGGGCTGTGATCCAGTTTACTCCAATGAGCAGATGCTCCAGAGATTTTTGCCTGCCTGGGTCACAAGGAGGTCTGTGGCTCCTCAGCCAGTCTGCCACTCTCTGTCACTGTTTGGCAGGGGGAGGTGAGGCCTGACAACTTGGGTACTTGATGGGGCTGGGGTGATTCACTCAGTTCCAGCCCTGTCCCTGATTGATGTTGCTGATTGAACAGAACAAGTTTGCAGAATTTGTTTCTTTCCCCTGTGGATCAGACGTTAAACTGCAAATGGGTCTGACTAAATCTGAGTTTTAGCCCTTTGTCTCAGCTTTCATCCCCTGAGGGCCAGGTACATCTGAAGCTGAGTAAAGCAGTCTCCACCCTAGGAATCAGCCCCACGCTCTGCCCTGGCCAGTACCACCTCAGGCATACCCTTCACTCCTGGGGCCTGTGCCTCAGTTGCTGCTCTGCTGGTGGCTGCCACCAGAGAAGCCACCCAACTTCCCCTGGCCACCCAGAGAGACTGGAAGTGTCTCCTCAAAACATCCCCAGGGGTGTGAGTCCCATTGCAATTGTTCCCACAGCTGTGGCTGCCACTCCATGCCTCAGGGGACTGCCTCTCTTGCTTGACCTCCTCTCAGCTCACTTTCCTTTCACCACTCCAGAGCCAGAAAATCAGCACAAATCAGCAATAGTCTGCTCCTCATCCACAACCCTTGAGAAAATGTCCAAGAATCTGGACTCCATTGGGGACAGGTCTCCAGATCTCAGGGTGAGAGTGGAGGGGAGTTCCAGGAGTTCATATTTGCAGGTAGAGAATATATATAGTTTTATGCCTGGCAGGAGAGTGCCATGGCACCCCAGTAGGGGAAGGAGGTCTGGTTATTAGAGCGTCTCCCTGTGGGGTAGAGTGGGAGGACATCTGAACCCTACTTGCTTGTTTGTATGGGGGTATGGAGTATACTGTGAGCTGTTCTCATGGGGGAGGGGACTTCTGTCCACTTGGCAATGTGCTCTGTACCTTTTGTTTGCATCCTTGGGGTTGCAGGTTGCCCCAGCAGGGTTGATGTGCATTCTTCGATCTTCACTTGTAGCTCAGATCCAAAGCATCGGCTTTCTTGCTAAATATCTGTCCTCTAACACTCCTGGACGGGAACCTCTGCAGAAAGCTGGCTACAGACCGCTGTCTTGGCTCTTTTCTCAAGTGTCTTTACTTTAAAATAAACTTCATATCACCTCTGGGGGTCTGAGTGGGTCCCCATCTCACCTCGCACCAAGTACTATGTCTGAAACGTAGTTAGTACTCAACAAATACTTGTTCAAATATGAATAAATGAAACAGCAAGTAGAGAAATTAAAATTACTCAGATAGCAATAATTCATTGTGATTTATTTTGTCACAGGCAAAAAAAGAAAAATGTGTTGTGTGTGTCTGTACTGTCATTTGTGTGAAACACCTCCCTGCTCCGTCCCACACTATCAAAATGTTCACAATGCTCTGGAAATCATACCTTGACTTTATAATTTAAAATATAGAGAACTTGTTGGAGAGTGGTACATCCCATGACTTGATGCATATATAGCTCAGAGTATGATTCTTGAATGTGTTCCTTCTCTGGGATTTTTTTTTTAAAGCATTATTTTCTGCATATAGTCATCCAGAAAGTGTTAATTTTCATTTTTTTTTAGACCTTGAGAACTCCAAGGATGTGCAATCCTATAATGGGTAATGGGGTGTCCAGAGAAGGGGGCTTGTCAGGAGCCTTGTGGAGTGAGCTGATTTGGTGGCTTCTTTCCATGGCCCTGTCTCTATCTAAAGGGTTAATATGATGGAATCTGCTATCCTATTCTCTACTGGATGAGATACTTATTTTAAAACTTTATTTTCTTTAATGGAAGAATAAATAAAGTAGAGTGAATCCCGTCATGCACCCCATATACCATCACCTAGCTTCAATCATTATCTAAACTGGGAGGATCTTGTTTTATCTTCAGCCCTCTCTCATTATTTTCTTTTTTTATTTTTTGAGACAGGGTCTCACTCTGTGCCCGGTACATTATAGCTCACAGCAACCTCAAACTCTTGGGCTCAAGTGATCTTCCTGCCTCAGCCTCTCCCAATTAGCTGGGACCACAGGTGCCTGCCACAATTCCTAGCTAGTTTTTCAATTTTTGGTAGAGATGGGATCTTGCTGTTACTCAGTCTGGCATAATTTTTTCTTTATATTCCCTAACCTCTCCTCTACCAGATTATTATTATTTTAGAGATAGCATCTCAGTCTCACCCAGCATGGAATGCAGTAACACAACCTCAATGCAGCCTTCAACTCCTGGACTTAAGTGATCCTCCTGCCTCAGCCTCTCAAATAGTTGGGACTACAGGTATGAACCACCATGCCTGACTTATTCTATTTTTGTAGAGTGAGAGTGGTCTTGCTCTTGCTCAGTCTGGTCCAAAACTCTTGTGCTCAAGTGATTATCCCAACTTAGCTTCCCAAAGTACTGGAATTACATGTGTGAGCCATCATGTTCAGCCTATTTAAAATTTTTTTAAGTTTATTTCTTCATTCACTTAAGACAGTGGTTCTCAACCTTCCTAATGCCATGAACCTTTAATACAATCCAAAGGGTCGCATCCCACAGGTTGAGAACTACTGATTTAAGAAATAAGATCTTTCCCAGGCTGGTGTGCCATGACATGACAACTCACTGTGGCTTCAAACTCCTGGGCTCAGGCAATCATCTTGCCTTAGCCTCTTGAGTAGATGGGATTTTAGGGATGAGCCACTATGACTGGCATTTTAATTTTATTTTTCATTGATAAATAATAATTGTATTCACCAGATTATTATTATTATTTGTATGAAAGGTCTTTATTAGCGGGGAAGCTGCAGAGCAGCATTAAGGAGGAGGAGGAGAGAGAGAGAGAAATGGAGGAAGAGAGGAGAAAGAGAGAAGGGAGAGAAGGGAGGGAGGGAGGGAGAGAGAGAGAGACACAAGACACATGGGAGAAGAAAGAGAAAAGAGCTCACCAGATTATTTTAAAGCAAATCCCTGGCTAGGCACAGGAGGATCACTGGAGGCCAGGAGATCAAGACAACCCTGGGCAAAAGGGTTGAGATGACAGAACTTATCTCTACAAAAAAAAAAAAAAAAAAAGTAGGTGGTCATGGTAGTGTGGACCTGAAATCCTACCTATTTGGGAAGCAAAAGCAGGGGGATCACTTGAACCCAGAAGTTTGATGTTGCAGAGGGCTATTATGAAGCTAGTGAACTTTAGCCTGGGCAACAGAGTTTAACCTTGTCTCCAAACTAAATAAATAAAATTAAAATAGCAAATCTTACACTGCATATTCTTTTGTCTAAATACCTTAGATCTTATTTATAACTAAGAAGCAAACACAAACATCTTTTTTGAAGTTATTATATTTTCTTATTTTGTTTTGGTGGGTTACTTGGTTTGCTGTTTTTTTTGTGTGTGTAAAATATGCATAACAAAATATTTTAACCATTTTTAAATGTCCAATTCAGAGGCATTCAGCACAATTACATTTTTGTACAACCACTACCATCCACCTCCAGAATTCACTTATCTTACCAAACTAAAGTTTCCATACCCATTAAATAATAACTTCACATTCCATCATCCCCCAGCCATCCTACCTTCTGTCTCCATGAATCTCAGCACTCTAGGTACCACATATAAGTGGAATCACCCAATATTTGTCTTTTTGTGTCTGTCTTATTTCACTCAGTGTAATACTTAAAGTATCATGTATGTCATAGGCTGTGTCTAAATAGTATGCTGTCAATGAGCATAGGTGTGTAGGTATCTGCTTGAGTTCCTACTTTCACTTCTTTTCGGTATATGCCCAGGTGTGGATTTGCTGGATCACATGGTAATTCCATGTTGAATTTTTTTTTTTTTTAGGAGCAAACACATTTTTAAAAAACATAACCACAGTTCTATCACACATTTAAAATTTAACAGCAATTTTTTAGTAGCATGGGCTTTTATAGTTTCCCAAGAGACAGAACTATCATGGTTAATAGTCAAGCCAGTGAGCCTGCCTGCCTGGGACTTGGGCAGATCAATGAAATGTCCTGTGCCTTAGTATCCACATCTATAAAACAGGAAAAATAATTTAAGTGGGTGTGATGGTTAATTTTATGTATCAATTTGATGGGCTAAGGAATGCCCAGATAGCTGGTAAAACATTATTTCTGGGTGTGTCTGCATTTGAATCAGTAGACAGAGTAAAGAAGTTCTGCCCCCCTCAATGTGGAGGGTATCATTTAATCTGTTGAGGGTCAATATAGAATAAAAAGGCAAAGGAAGGGAAAATTCTCTGTCTTCTTAAGCTGGGCCATCTATCTTTTCCTGCCTTCAGACCTGGGCTCTCTGCAGACAGCAGATCTGAGGACTTTGCAGCCTCTATAATTGTGATAGTTTCCATAATAATTATGTTTATCTATGTATGTCCTATTGGTTCTGTTTCTCTGGAGAGTCCTAACTCATACAGTAAGTTAATATACATGAAACACTTTGGGCAGTGTCTGCTCATTGTAAGTACAGTATACCCTTGGCTTTATTATACACTTGTCAGATATCAATGTTGCCAATGAGAACTCTCATGCAAGTCTAAATTTTGCTCTATGTAGGTAGTTTAGGGCCAAATCCAAGATTCAGGGGCTTAAACTTTACTTTGTATAGAAAATACCACAAAATTAGACATACACACATCCCCTAGAAAACAGCAAATCGTTAGGAGTCTTGGGGACTCAAGTCTCTTTTCTCTAGAGACCTCTCTAGCCAGTTGGTCTGAGCACTTACAGGGGTGTCCCTGTTGATTTCAGCCTAGCTTCCCCTCTCCACTGGGGCTGTTTGAGGTTTAAATGAGTCATTATATGAAATGTGCTTAGATCTGTGTCTGGTGTAGATGCCCCATGAATCTTAAATGTAGTAAGATGCTTGGTAGGTCCATTCTCTGAGAGGAAATTCTGGAAAAGGAGTAGTTCTTGGAGGAAGTTAGGGGATAATGTGGTGAGCCCATTTTGGGGAAAGAGTTCGCCTGTGAGAGATCCAAGAAGTGATATCAGATGCCACTCAATAATGTTTGACGGTGATGATGATAGTGGTGACAAGGGAGATGATGGCTATTTGTCGCCATGTAGACTGGCCTCTGTATTGTTAGTGTGCCAACAGGTCGGCTGCCGGGGAGCTCTGAGGATGCGGGCAAGGGTTATTGTCAGCTGGTTTCACATCAAGGTAAGCAGGCAGGGAGCTGCTTTGGAGACAGAGGCTTCCAAATGCCAGAAAGTTGGTGTCTCTATGGTGGGTAAGCCTGTGTCCACCCTAAGATTACTTCATCTTTAGGTAGTTACTTTAGCTTTTCTTAAACAAGAGTCACTTGGCTTTTCAGCCTTGGGGGTTGTAAGGTGGTGGCAATAGGGTGAGACCTAGCTTTGCTTGCTTGGGCATGGGGAAACTTGGAGGCGAGGGTGGAAGCCACAGCAGCCTGGTCAGCCACGTACTGCACTACCTGGACCAGGGTTGGGGAAGCAGCAGCTAATGCAAATACACCTTCCAGAGGTAATTTCAACCGACTTCTTGTTCATTCCTACTCTCTGTTGCCTGTCTTAACTCTGCAGCTTCTTTGGAGCTCTTTGAGCAACTATCTCTTTCCTCCTTTGGAATCTCCTCCCATTTCCTAACTCCCTCTATTCTACCACCAATAGCCTTCCATTCTCCACCCATCTGTCAGAAATTTGGTGGGGTTTCTTATTCACTGATGGTCCCCCTCTGTGCTTGTCTTGGTTTTTGGGTTTATTCTTATGCTATCATTTACTGGGTCTTGGCAGAGAGAGATGATAAATGCTAGTGGTCAGTTCTCTGCTTCTAGTGGATGCATTTCTACAGATATCTAAAGGTACCTTTTGCTTGAATATTTCATCTCTAAGAAAACAGTCATTCTTTGGTGTCAGAAGTGAAGGGCAACACTGTACCGCTAGTAAAGAATTATCTAAATCAAATATGAGCAGTGATGGTTGTCCAGGGGCATGTTTCTGTTATCATTAAATACACTTGGCTGCTGCTTTTGTTTATGGCTTTAGCAAACACAGACTGTCATGCCAACATCACTCAGGGCACTGAAGATACTTCAGGTTGCTCTCTGCCTAGTGATCTCTGCCAGCCTGAGACAAAGTTTTCTATTTTTTTAAATAAGTTGATTAAAAATGCTCATATTTTCCAAATACACAGTTACCAGTTTTGTACTAACTTTTACTACTTTGTTTTAAAATGATCAAGAACCTGAAATAGAGTCAAATTTTTCATGGTAAACATAGCCACACTGTAGGTAAGCCATATCCCAATTCCCCAGGAGTAACTGAAAATCAGTACTTTGATGGACCATAAACAGAAAAAATATGGTCCATGTTGCTTTTCAAATGAATGAATAAGTGTGTGGCTTTGGGGGTCAGAGTTTTCTAGCTTTTGTGGCAGTTCTTACAAAGTGGGGAATTGTGATATGACACTTTGATGTAATCATTTTTTCAGCCTTCTCTTAGCGTTAATTAAATGTACTTAGGTGCGCATATTCCCCTGCTTTGGGTGTTATTTTCGCTTTTGTATTAAAAAGCAGAGAAAGGTAGAGGGAGGGTAAACCTAATGAGGAATAAATAATGGAAAAGGGAGAAAAGAAAATTCTTTGTTTGTAAGTGTATTAGACCTTATAAACTTAAATAATCCACGGATCATTTCCATGGTAGACTGTTATGGCTCCAAAAGAGCCATTGTGCTAATGTAGCAGCTGATGATCTTATGCACAAAGTCTGCATACTAAATGCCCTTACGAAATTGCGAATGAAATATGGGAGCAGAGCACAGCCAATAACCATTTTTAAAAATAATGAAGTACACTACACCTCGCTTTTCCACCAGCCTCCACCCAGATCATGGAGAGCTGAGTCAACCTAATGAACTAATTGGCTGAAAATGTAATTTACAAAAAACAACCCCCCCCATAACAACCTACAAAACTCTGTATTTGTAGCAGAAAAAAGAAAAAAAAAATCAAACCTAAATAGGGCTCGTATTTTGGAATATAAAACATATTTTTGCACTAAGAGAAAATGAGTGAGCTTACACCTCCGTCTCATTTCAGCAACTAATGTTTAAGCCTTGGAAATTAAATATTAGCTACCTTTGGCTTTAGAGAATGGATGGAGGTGGGAAGCTGGCTTTGCCAAGGCCCTTTTGGACCTAAGTAGCAATACCCTGCGTGGCCATGCTGGAGAATAGACTGCCAATTGTGCCAAATTATATGATGCTTTTGAGATGTGCACAAATAGCCCATTACACTTTTCACAGCGTTCCTTCATTAAGCCCGCAGAATTGTTTCTTTATGTTTTTCTCATAATAGCTTCTGAAAGGTCAAGAATTGCTTACTTGACTTTCCAGTGCCCTTCAGGCCATTAACCATTTGCGGTTTCTGCTCCTCAGAGCTGACATTTGCTCAAAGGTCTCTCATTGGATGTTGCCTGGTCCCTGTCCTCAGTGTATGTGCAGTCTCCCCTCCCCCTCTGGAATGGGGAATAGAAGGAGGATTCTGGAATCTCTGCCAGTAGAGATTTTGTTTGGCTTTCTGTTACAGTTGGTGTTTAGCTCTGGTGGCATCAGGGAAGCAGTAGAGGATGGTGGTTTTGACAGTGAGCCTTAGATTAGACAACCTGAGTTCAATTCCAGACCTATTCCTTCTGAGGTAGGTGACATGGGGCAAGTAATCTCAGCTCTCTAGGGCTCAGTTCTTATCTATGTAAAATGGGAATAATGGCGGCACCACTTCAGAAGGGGCTTTCCTGGCGTAGAGTGAATATTAAAATGTTGACTCAAAAGCAAGTAGCCTTGTGGGAGAGGAGAGGGTGATTGGCGGGGTCTC
Organism: Arctocebus calabarensis; assembly: GCA_963573935.1. Taxonomy (NCBI): domain Eukaryota; kingdom Metazoa; phylum Chordata; class Mammalia; order Primates; family Lorisidae; genus Arctocebus; species Arctocebus calabarensis. The sequence goes on along the minus strand of CAUYON010002488.1, from coordinate 16,475 downwards.
ACCTAAAGGGAGGGTGTTCAGCATGCTCCCTGGGTAAAGGGTTCAACTACAACTTGACCTTTACCTTAGGAATGAAAACAAGTAACCTAAACATTTGTACTCTCATATTAATCTGAAATTAAAAACAAAATAGCAAGTAGCCTTGGAAGTCTGTCAAGAGTAGGCCTTGACCGGCAACACTGTTACATACACTCTTCTATTGCCAACCTGTGGCACACTCTCAGTTCTCACTCAGATCTGTATGAAGGCAGTGACATTTACCAAAAACCTTTTATGTGCCAAAAACTTACTTCTATATACATATTTCTTATTTAATTCTCTGCACAACTCCTGTAAAATAGGTATTCTTGCTGTATTCATCTAATACATGAAGAAACCGATGCTTAGTAGTAATACTGGCTACTGTCTTTGTTTGTGTTCTGTTGCTTAGAATATGTGAAGCGGAGTAATTTATAAAGAAAAGGAATTTGTTTCTTTAGTTATTGGGGCTGAGAAGGTCAAGCTCAAGGGGCTGCATCTGGTCACAGCCATGCCTATTGGTTAGTGAGGACTCCTTGCCTAGTTTTAATGAACTTGAATTTATCAATTGCCTCTTCAATGATCAGTATACTTTGTATCTTATTTAACAAATCTTCCTCAATCTTGTCTACTTTTTTCTTTCTCTTCTTTAATGTCTTACTTGTGTCATTAAAATCCTTAATAATCCTATAATTGATTTTTGAATGTAATTTGAAGCAGGAATCTAAAGTAATACTTTTCTGTTACAGAAAATGTTTTTTTCTGGCTCACTTTATTGAATTCCCTCTCGTGACCTGACACCTTCTCCAGTACATAGTGTTGCCATTACTTCTGTCAAATATCAAACTTCTGTATGTATTTCTGGGTTCTCTGTTCTATTGGTCAATCTGTCTATTCTTGAAGGAATACATCACGTATCTACTATGGCATTATAATAAGTCTCCTTATCTTTTAGAACAATTCCTACTCTTTTCCTTCTTATTATAAAAGTAACAAATATCCATTGTGGACAACTGCAGCAGTTTAGAAAATTTCAGAGAACTTAAAATTTATTTAAAATGTTGTCATTCAGGCCAGGCATGGGGGCTCATGTCTAATTCTAGCACCCTAGGAGGTCAAGGCAGGTGGATTGCTTGAACTCAAGAGTTGGAGATCAGCTCTGAGAAAGAGGGAGACCCCCACCTTGCTACTAAAATTAGAAAAACTAGCTGGGCATAATGGTGGGTGCCTATAGTCCCTGCTACTTGGGAGGCTGAGGCAGGAGGATCACTTGAGCCTAAGAGTTTGAGGTTGCTGTGAGATATGATGCCACAGCACTCTATCCACTCTATCACAGCACTGGTGACAGAGCAAGACTGTCTCAAAAAAAAAAAAAGAAAAGGAAAAAATGTCATTGTTTAACAGTCAAAATTTGGGTGTCTGGGTGTCTATTTTTTTAGAATATGTAAGTACATACATGGAAATACACACACATACATAGAAATATATACACACACCCATACTTGAACAAATTTAAAATAAGTATTGATTGTTTCCTATATGTAAAGCTCTATGTTTAAGGCTTTATTATTGCCAAAGCTGAGAGATGATATTTAGGAAATATGATAATGCTTATGATACTAATAATAGTGTTAGAAGGAAATTTGTTTTCAATTTGGCAGCTAGTATAATTCCTCTTTGGGTACTGTAGTCCAAAAAGGCATTTAATTCATATCCCTAGGCATTATTCCTGCCCTAAAATAAGGACATAAATCACTCCCCAACCCTAAAGTAACACACTTATCCTCCAGGCAAACCACTATCAGCTTGTTTAATAAAACAAAACATTGCATATTGCATTTTTAAAGAACTATACCTTGGCCTTAAAATCAGATTTGTGTTTGAGTTCTCAGTCTGTTACTTATTAACTTTATGACCTTGGACAAGTCCTAGAACTTCTTGGAGTCTCAGTTTTTCCATTGCGATGATAATGCATACTTATGGAAGTGTCAAACGATTGCTAAATGTAGAAATTAAAACATAAACTTTGTCTCTCATATCCCCCTAATCTTACTCCGCAGAAATTACTACTGAGAATAATTTTGATGTTTTGACTTTCTTATGTCTTACTCACCAGATTTGAAAATGCCTTAGTTTAATTGTTTGGTTTCACTCCTTTCATGATTTAATTACTCATTTTGCTTTGGTTTGCTTGGTGCTACATTTGTTCATTCATTCATTTCCTGATTACTAGATATCTTCCCTTGGCCAAGTACGGAGCAAGGTGCTGGAGACTTTTGAAGCATCAGGCCCAGTCTTTGTCCTCACCTTTAATAGATAAGTATAATATGTTATCAGTGGCGCATTATAGTTAGTTGTACAGAATGCTGTGAGACTATGAAGGAGGGATTCCTAACTCAGGTGATCTGGGAAGGCTTCCTGGAGGAAGTGACTTCTAAGCTAAGAACTGAAATCTGAGTGGGCATTAGACTGGTGTGATGGTTACAGCTATGGGACAGTAGTGCATTGGGAGGTAATGAGAAGCTGGAATGAGGACAGCTTTACAAGAGCAGGGGTTGAGGATAATGGAGAGAGAATAGGCTTGAACGTTGAAAGGAGTTCAATCATAAAGGACTTCATAGTATGTGCTATGAAATGTGCACACCGAGGGCAGATGGACCCCACGAAAGGATTGGAAGTAGGAGAGTGATATTGCCATGTTTACATTTCAGAAGCTTCTGTCTGGCTATAGTGGGGAGGAAGAACTGGAGGTGAACCAGGAGACAGCAGCAGTAAGAGGCCCTTGTAGAGAGAAAAGATGATGGTCTGAATATTAAGGTAGTGATAGAATGTGGAGGAGAAGTATATTCAAGAGTAAAAGATATCTTCTATGCAAGAATAATTGATACCTGGCAGGGGCTAATGAGTGTGAAGCCATGTAATACAGAGATCATATTTTTTCATGTAAATAGTAGGTCAAAAGACTTGATTGAAACTCAGCTTGAAAAATTAAATGGAATTAGTGTTTAGGCCCCTGTTTTTACATTACCAAAAATCATTTAGGTTATAACGAACTAACGTTTAAGATAGAGAATGAATCAGGAGTTTGGAGGAGTAATTTTTCAACACAAAATTTATGGCAACATGATAATGACATTTTTCATTTTGTGTTTAAGTTTAGCAGCAAGTTCATAATAAAGACCATTTTGAGAAAAATATTGAATATTTGTCAGTTTGAAGTGTTGTTATGTCATGTCCATTATGAGTTTTTTCTTTTTCAGCTGTTAACTAGTCTAGCCAACATTGTTATTTGCCAAAGCCTTTGCCTGTTTTTAGAGCAGAATCCAGATCACTCTGATTAACTTCATGAAACTCTGTATCCTTTACAAGATTTTCAATTTGAGCAGTTGATTTGCTTTGGGTTTTATAGTATAATATAGGTGATTTGTAATTCCAATTTGTAACTGGAAAGGAATTTTAAAGCCAGGGGTAATATTATAAATGGTAAGTTCATTGGTAAATATTTTTGTGTTATAATGACTTTTCTATGCAACCTGTTGCCTATAGGGACTTGGGTAATAAATACTTGGATAATGAGAACATCCAGTGATCATCTGCCACCTATTCACCAGAGCCATACCCCACCAGGGAAAGATAGAGCAAAGCTCTCTTCAGGTAGAAGGAAAACAGATAAAGTCTTCATCTGCTAGGACATTAAATGTACAACAGAGGAGAACATGAAATGCCCATATTTCTCTCCCATGCTCGCACAGCTGAAAGTATTTTCTCAGCAGTGCTCCCATCGAAGGCCACAGGGTTTGCTGGAAGAATTTCTGTCACTTACTGGAAGGAAGCCCATATCTCATCACTAATAAGAGCATCATCTTACTCACTGATGTTTTCTGATGGAATAAAAAACAACTTTCCACTTCCTTGATGGGAACACAGTGTTCTCTCACCCACTCCCCACCCCCTAACCATCCCTAACTAAAGGGTTTCAGAGAATCTTGGTTTATTTTCTTGTCTTCATCCTTGTGGGATTTAATATACTAGGTTCTGTGAATCAACCCTTAACTTACACTATGTTGAAATCTTTTGATTAGTGACTCATTGATTGAATAGCCAACTCTCTATCTAATTCTTACCCTTCCTCCTTCTCTTTCCAGTTTTCTTTCATGACTGTCTATTGTGTCCCACTTTGATGTGTCTAGATTCTGGGGCTCTAACACAGAAACATCATTCCAGTACAATGGGAAACATCATAGGGAGTGACTGGATCTAATTTATGTTGATTGAGAATATTTTCCTCACTCAGCATCTTTATTCGTTTTTATTATTTCTTTATTTATTTAGAGATAGAGTCTTACTCTTTCATCCTGGATAGAGTGTCATGGTGTCATAGCTCACAACAACCCCAAACTCTAGGGATCAAGTGGTCATCTTGCCTCAGCCTCCTGAGTAGCTGGGACAACTGGTGCCTGCCATAAAGCCCAGCTGTTTTTTTCTCCCTATTTTTTTTAGTAGAGATGCAGTCTTGCTCCTGCTCAGGCTGGGCTCAAGGGATCCAGCCATCTCAGCCTCCCAGAGGGCTAGGATCTCAGGCATGAGCTACTGCACCCGGCCCTCACTCTGCATCTTTACTCCTGCCTTGTAAGGCATGGCCTGGAAATATAAGTAGTGGTTTACATAGAAAAAGCTAAGGAAGGCTGGTCTTAGCTAGATAATCTATCCCACCTCTGTTGTTTGACTTCTTATTCACTGTCCTTTGTTTGCTGGGGACCTTTGTGAGCAGCAGCAGTTCCCACAAATAGGAGCTTAGATTGGAGTCAGAGAAGTGACACAGAAGCCATCTCTTTTGTGTATGCTCCCAAGAACTTAGGAGGTACACAGGGACCAGCGTAAGCCTGGGGAAAGCTTAGGGGACTATATATCACACCACTCCAGCATTCCCTTTTCCAAAAGCAATCTCCATCACTCAAATCTTTTCCTCCCTGTCTCCTATACTCCATTTCTCCCCTCAGGTATTCTGGCTTAGCTTTCTCTGCTCCTGTATATTTCTCTTCTTCCCAAGTGTACATTTGTAGTTTTTTCAATGACCTTGAAAATAGCAAACAAAAGATGTTCCAATTTGTAACTGTGGCTCTCATTTCTCCTTTGCATTTATTCATTCATTGATGTTGTGTACTAGAGTCACTTCTTCTAAAAGCAGAGCCTGAAACAAGGGTTTAGGTGTAGGAAGTTTAACTGGTGTTGGTGATGGTGGGGTGATCTTAGGAACCAAGAATGAAAGAGTAGAAAGAGAGACATGGAAGGGAAAAAGTGTCAGTAAAGATAGATTATTAAGCCTGTTCTTGTAGTGGACAACTGGGGCTCAATGTTGGGGAGACCTGCTAAGGAACTATGTAGAATGTTCTTGGAATTGTTCCTCTGAAGGACGCAAGGATGGGACATTTATCTATCCACTCCCCCTGGTTAAGGGCTGCCCTCAGGAACCACTCCTTTCTGGGCAACCCTGCCCTGTCTAGGGAAGCTCTGAGCCGGAAGGCAGCTGTGAGTAGAGTCAGGTCAAGAATGATTTGGCCACAGCAGCTGCTGAAATCAGAGGAGAGCTGAGGGGGTGCAGCTCCGGGCACCAGGAACAGCAGCTGCACAGAGCTCTCATCACAGATATATTGCAGTCATTTGTTCTTGCTGGTCCTCTTTCATCAAGGACAAGAACAGTGTCTTCATCTTGGTTTCCCCAGTGCCAGGCACAATCCTAGACTCATGGGAACCATTCAAGTTTCATTTGCACTAAGGAAAGAATAAGGACTGAACCCAACACCCGAGTTCTAGTCCTTGCTCGGCTAGGACTCATTTCTGACTGACCTTGAATATGCCAACACCTCATTGAGTTATTAACTAAACAAATTCCTGTCAAAAAATAAACACCCAACAATTATGGAAAAAGGAGAAATCTCCCTGTCAGTGATTGGGCTCAGAATAAAACATGATTCTCTAACTTCATGGGTCTCTTTGATTCTAGGTTTAGTTTCCCCCTTGGTGTAAAGATGAACATGGTTGAACTGGAAAGGGCAGGTTATTAATATAAACCTTTGCTTACTGAAAAGTCTTTCATTTTTGGCAGGATACATGGCTCAAAAAACCTTCACTAGCATTCTCATGTGAAGAGCGATAGAATGCTAATTTCCCACAGAATCATTATCACCAGGAAAAAAATTGTGGAACCCATCACAGGTAAATATAACGTGCAAACACAGAATTCAACTATTTGAGTTTTAGCTGCCTCGTGTTTTTACACCTCCGTCAACATGGCCCTCATTAAAATATTTTCCCCATTGTTTTACTTGTAAAGAAAAAACTGAAGAGAATAGTATAAGACCCAGGGCGGAGAGATGTTCTTTCTAGTTAACCATTTATATGGGGAGCTTATCTCTATGTGTCTCTCCTGATCGCTTTATTTATTTATTTATTTTTTGAGACAGAGTCTCACTATGCTGCCCTAGGTAGAGTGCCGTGGTATCCCAGCACACAGCAACCTCAAACGCTTGGGCTTAAGCAATTCTTTTGCCTCAGCCTCCCAAGTAGCTGGGACTGCAGGCGCCCGCCACAATGCCTGGCTATTCTTTTGTTGCAGTTGTCATTGTTGTTTAGCAGGCCTGGGCTGGGTTCGAACTTGCCATCCCCAGTGTACATTGCTGGTGCCGTAACCACTGTGCTACGGGTGCTGAGCCTTGATTAGTTTTTTTATCTAATCACAAATGTTTATCATGCTGGGTGCTGAGCTAGATCCAGGGGATGCAATCTTGAAAAAACTCATGTTTAGTCCTTACTTTTATGGTACTTACAATCTAGTGGAAGACAACTGTAGAATTAAAATGAATATAAAATTGCATCCTAACATGAATGCTTCTGGGAAGAAAATGTGGTTTTTTTTAGAGCTAAGTATAATGGAAATCATATGTTCTGGAAGGTTCAAGATTTCCCATTCAAAAGTGGGATTTGAATAGAAAGCTGAAGAATGAGTAAGAGGAGGGACAGTACATGCACAGGCCTGATAACAGGAATAACAGGAAGGCTGGAGTAGCTGTCAAGTGTTGCTAGATAGGTGGGCCCAGGCCAGACTAGGTATGTCTCCCGAGCACGCTAAGGAGTCTAGCCTAAGGACCACAAGAAACAATGGAACAATTTAAGCAAGATCTGGTTTCATGTTTTATAAAATGTCTGTCTTGTCTGCTCCGGAATTACCAATGTCTTTCCCTCTCATCTGGAGAACATTTAGTTTGTCCTTTTGGACACTGACTGTATTTGCCTAATAACTAAATTCCATGCTGGGGTATCTTGAGGAATGAACAGAGTCTCATCACCAATATTAAGTGTGCAAGTGAAATTACCCTTCTCTGTTGGAAAGGGTGAGGACAACAGCCATTGCATTAACAAGAAGGGCCCAAATAGAATTATCTGGTAGCATCTGCAGGTCTCTCTGAACTATCTCTATAACCCAAATTTCTTAGCATATTCAAAAATGGGTTAAGTTGCTTTGACAGGTTCTCTTTTTTTATGAACCCCTTCGGCTATTACTTACTATGTTATTTTTCTCAAGGAGCTCATGTACTGATTTATGATTTCATTTAAAGTTTTGACTAGTAGTTTGGATACGCTAACTAGCCCACCTTTTCCTGGATCTGATTTTGGCTGCTTTATTTCCAACGTTAAATCAGGCTGCTTAAATTTTCCCTGGTACATAAGTCTCTATGACAAACACTAGTATTGCAGGTGCGTCCTGCCTTTGCCGGCTCGTCGAATATGTTCACATGAATCTCAGCCAGCTCTGCTGATTTATAAATATTTAAATTGTGTAAGTATTCTTTTACCTGCCTCTTATTAATTCTGTTTCTTGATATTCCCAGAGACTCATTAATATTTATCTGACTGAGCTCCTGCTTCTTTCATTCTTTGTGCTAACGGCTGAGACAAAACAGTGGCTCTGTAGTCACTCCCCTTCGCGTCTTTCATTATGTTCTCACACTCCTGGTTTAGCAAATGTAGCCTTTGTTTTCTTGGGCACAGCATCCTGTTGTATTGCTAGAAGCCTTTGCCATAAATTCTTGCTTCCTTTGCTGCTCTAATTCTGCTCTTTCACCCTCTGTCTCCTGGAATTATATTTTCTTCATATTGAGTATTCCTTTCCCTAAACCCTACACAATTGGATTTTGCTTGACCTTCCCCCACCCCAAAGGAAGCAGTCATGCTTTAAGCCTGAATGTCAGAATATACGTGTGGTTATATATCAGCACCCAGTAGCCACTGGTGTGTTCTTTTTTTAGAGGATGGACTTGAATGCCCACACCCATGTTTTTTCTTTCAGTAGAAAAATATGAGTAGTAATCATTCAGTTCCTGAAAGATGGTTGGATTCAGTCCATTAACTTCAGAGCATGTCCAGAAAATTGTTCTGAAATAAATAGCATGTGAATATGAAACCAAGACAAGGGATTTCCAATAACAAAAAAATTAATAATAAAAACATTCTTGGAAGACTCCAGGAATCTACCTTATTAGAAACTCATTGGAAATTTTAATGTGTTTTCAAAAAAGAACATACTGCATGCCACACACAAAAAAGAAAGAAAATTAAAGAGGATGCATTGTATTGGGATATTTTTATGAAGTTCAAGAATAGGCAAAATAGAGCTGTGGTGATAGAAGTTAGAACATGGTTCCCTCTGGGGTAAGTATTGACTGAGGATCCTGAAGGTGCTGGATATACTTTGTTTCTTTTTCTTTTTTTTCAGGTTAATGTGAGAGTATAAACAACTAGGTTACAATATTTGCCTTTGTAAGGTAGAGTCCCTATTGTAGTTGTGTTCCTGCACCCAAGAGATGTATCTTGCACCTTTACATTGTGCCCATTAGGTGGGAGAACATGAATCCTCTCCCCTCTGCCTCTCTTCCCCATCCCAATTTCCCCCTTCTCCCAACTTGAATTAAGATGAGTTTTTCTTTTATGTGGGTGTGTATTAGATTGTCTGCTGGCTTCATATTAGTAGTGAGTACATTGTATTATTTGCTTTTCCATTGTTGTGATACTTTACTAAGAAGTAAATGTGTTTCATCTCCATCCAAGTTAATAAAAAAGATGTAAAGTCATCATTTTTATGGCTGAATAGTATTCCATGGTATACACATACCACAGTTTGTTAATCCATTTCCTGGGTCTATGGTCATTTAGGTTGTTTCCACCTCTTAGTGATTGTAAATTGAGCTACAATAAGCAATCTAGTGTAAATGTCTTTATGATAAAATGAGTTTTTCTTCTGGGTAGATGACTAGTAATGGTATTATAGGATCAAATGAGAGGTCTGTTTGAATTCTCTGAGGATTCCTTCACACAGCCTTTCCATAAAGCCTGAATTAATTTGTAGCCCCTGGATATACTTTCTATTTATATAGGTGGTGGTAACATGGACATGTACAAATGCACAAGTTCATCAAGTTATGCACTTGTGATTAGTGTGTTTGAAAAAAATTAGTGTATTTTATTGCATGTAATATATCTCAGTTAAAAAGTAAAATGAAACAAAATAAAACATCAATGTGATTACAGATCCAGTTGCAAGAAAGTGTAATAAATATTTTTAATGGTTATAGGCTATGTCTGAAATATTATTTTAAAAATCTGGCATATATCCATAGAAATTTATGTTATTGGACAACTTACCTGCTCAGTAGGCTAACAGAAGGAGAATGATCATGGCTTCCATTTCACGAGTAGCTGCAGTGTGGTAGGAATTGAACTCATATTTTGTCATCTCAGTGCAGTGATGGTGTCACTATTGCCATTTTCCAGCTGAGGACATGGAGCCAGAAAGATCTCAAGTATTTGCCAAAGAGTACATAGCTAAAAAGAAGAAGAAATTAAGATTCAAGCTCAAGTTTCTAAAACTCCAAAGTCTATGATTCACTTTTTCCCACTCCATGTGGTGCCCAGGAATCCCAGATGATTATGTGTTGGTATTTTTTTTTTAAACTAGACAAAAGGCACCTTTATTCTCTACTTCATTAAAAACAGCTTTCATGTGTAATTTTAATTTAAGAATACTTTAAAGTCTGTCTTCTTTTGTAATATGTCCAACTGAAGGGTCATGTCTACCCAGGATAAATGGTGTAAATGCAATCTATATGGGCCCTGGTCCATTGACTGTCTTTTGAGAGGCCAGTGAGTGTTTGGATTTCAGCCACTTTTCCCACTTCTCTGGAGAATTGCCCAGGTCTCCATCCACATTATTGTTCAGATCTGTCCCCTACAGAGGCCTGCTTCCCTAATTGCCTAGTACGTTCCTCTTGAGAACATTCCCTTACTAACTCATCTCTTCAAGAATCCTCATCCCAGCCCCTGCTTCTTGGAAACCCAACTTCAGACAGTGTGAAGCTAAACATGATAGGCAGGCTCCCTAAAAAAAAAAAAAAAAAAAAGATACTTATTAGGGAATAGAGCAGCACAAGGTGACCATGTGTGCCACAGGAAACTAACTCATATTCAGGGAGGTAAGGGAAAACAAAGGTTCTTAAAGGGAAGAATGACAAGGATTACAGACTTAGCAAAATACTAAATTTTGGTTATGAAGATCCCTGGCCCCAAGGGAGAGTGGTGCCAGTCCGAGTGTGAACAGGTAGTTGCTGGGAAGCTGGGCTTGTGCAAGTATTTATTTGTGTAAGGTTGTGATGGCCTTTGTGCAACATCGTGGTTTTTTCAGTCTTCTGTGATCATTTTTGTTATGAAGCATGAGAAACCTCTCTGTTCCTAGCCATCCCCAGCTCTATGTGTCAGGGTTTTCCTAAGATGAGTGACTCCATTTTAATTCTGACAACTCCACATGATAGACTAGAGGTGTTCTGAGAAACCCGTTCAGTGTACTGATCACTTTTTCAAATGTCCATTTTCGCAACAGCAATTGTTGACTCATGTTCCCCCCAGAAACAGAATCCAGTCCAGAGATTTGCAGGCTGATTGACTGGACCTCTGTTTCCAGCAGGGAGCACTCCCATCAAGGGTGGCAGCGTGAGCTCCGAGAATCTTAAAGCTGCTATCCCATCACTGCAGGTCTTCACATCAGCGTTGCCCTGGTGATGACAAGGTGGACAGCTGTGACAAGATTGGCTGGAAAAAAAATGTGTTCATCACCAGGGGGATAAGCAGGACATTTGTTGGTATTGTCTTGACCATTTATTTTTCTAAGAGACACAGTTTCACTTTGTTACCCTCAGTAGAGTTCTATGGCATTATAGCTCACAGCAACCTCCAGCTCCTGGGCTCAGATGACACTCCTGCCTCAGCCTCCTGAGTAGCTGGGACTACAGGTGCCTGCCACAATGCTTGGCTATTTTTTTTTTTTTTATTGTTGGGGATTCATTGAGGGTGCAAGAAACTAGGTTACACTGATTGCTTTTGTTAGGTAAAGTCCCTCTTACAATCATGTTTTGCCCCCAAAAGGTGTGGCACACACCAAGACCCCACCACCCTCACTCCTTCCCTCTCTCTGTTCTTCCTTTCACCACCCAACCCTCATTCTTTCTCTCTCTGCTCTCCCCTTCCCCAACCCTCACCCTGTCATTAATTGTCCTCATATCAAAGTTGAGTACATGGGATTCATGCTTCTCCATTCTTGTGATGCTTTACTAAGAATAATGTGTTCCACTTCCATTCAGGTTAATACAAAGGCTGTAAAGTCTCCTTTTGTTTTAATGGCTGAATAGTATTCCATAGTGTACATATACCACAGCTTGTTAATCCATTCCCGGGTTGGTGAGCGTTTAGGCTGTTTCCACATTTTGGTGATTGTAAATTGAGCTGCAATAAACAGTCTAGTGCAAGTGTCCTTATAATAAAAGGATTTTTTCCCTTCTGGGTAGAAGCCCAGTTATGGGGTTGCAGGATCAAATGGGGGGTCTAGCTTGAGTTCTTTGAGGGTTCTCCATACTTCCTTCCAAAAAAGTTGTATTAGTTTGCAGTCCCACCAGCAGTGTAAAAGTGTTCCCTTCTATCCACATCCACACCAGCATCTGCAGTTTGAAATTTTGTGATGTGGGCCATTCTCATCAGGTTTAGATGGTATCTTATGGTGGTTTTGATTTGGATTTCTCTAATAATTAGGGATGATGAGCACTTTTTCATATGTTTGTTAGCCATTCATCTGTCTTCTTTAGAGAAGGTTCTATTCATGTCTCTTGCTCATTGATATATGGGATTGTGGACTTTTTCACATGGATTAATTTGAGTTCTCTATAGATCTTAGTTATCAAGCTTTTGTCTGATTCAAAATATGCAAATATCCTTTCCCATTGTGTAGGTTGTCTATTTGCTTTGGTTGTTGTCTCCTTAGCTGTACAGAAGCTTTTGAGTTTAATTAAGCCCCATTTATTTATTTTTGTTGTTGTTGCAATTGCCATGGCAGTTTTCTTCATGAAGTCTTTGCCCAGGCCGGTATCTTCCAGTGTTTTTCATATGGTTTCTTTCAGGATTATTATTGTTTCATGCATTAAATTTAAGTCCTTTATCCATCTTGAATCAATTTTCGTGAGTGGAGGAAGGTGTGGATCCAGTTTCTGTCTTTTACATGTGGATATCCAGTTCTCCCAGCACCATTTATTGAATAGGGAGTCTTTCCCCCAAGGTATATTCTTGATTGGTTTATCAAAGATTAGGTGGTTGTAAGATGTTAGTTTCATTTCCTGGTTTTCTATTTGATTCCAAATGTCTATGTCTCTATTTTTTTTTTTGCCAGTACCATGCTGTCTTAACCACTATGGCTTTGCAGTACAGCCTAAAATCTGGTATGGTGATGCCCCAGCTTTGTTTTTATTGCTAAGAACTTCCTTAGCTATATGGGTTTTTTTCTGGTTCCATATAAAATGCAGAATCATTTTTTCCAAATCTTGAAAATACAATGTTGGTATCTTAATAGGAATGGCATTAAATAGGTAGATTGCTTTGGGAAGTAGAAACATTTTAACAATGTTGATTCTTCCCAGCAATGAGCATGGTATGTTCTTCCATTTGTTAATATCCTCTGCTATTTCCTTTCTTAGGATTTCATAATTTTCTTTATAGAGGTCCTTCACCGCCTTTTCTAAGTATATTCCTAGGTAGTTCATTTTCTCTGAAGCTATAGTGAAGGGAGTTTTGTTCTCTCATCTTGACTATTATTGGCATATACAAAGTCTACTGACTTTTGGACATCGATTTTTATATCCTGAGACATTACTGTATTTTTTGATGACTTCCAAGAGTCTTGGGTTTCTCTAAGTATAAGATCATATCATTAGCAAAGAGGGAGAGTTTGACCTCCTCTGCTCTCATTTGGATGCCCTTTATTTCCTGTCTTTCCTAATTGTATTGTCTAGCACTTCCAGGACTACGTTGAATAGTGATGGTGACAGAGGACAACTTTGTCTGGTTCCAGTTCTAAAAGGAACAGCTTTCAGATTTACTTCATTCAGTAAAATATTAGCTGTGGGTTTGTCATAGATAGCTTTGATCAGTTTCAGAAATGTGCCACATATGCCTATACTCTTTAGTGTTCTAATTAGAAAAGGATGCTGGATTTTATCGAATGCTTTTTCTGCGTCTATTGAGAGGATCATATGATCTTTGTTTTTGCTTCTCTTAATATGGTAGATAACGTTACGGACTTGTGTATGTTAAACTAGCCTTGCATCCCTGGTATGAAACCTACTTGATCATGATGTATGACTTTTTAAATGATAAGCTGTAATCTATTGGCTAGGATTTTTTTGATAATTTTTGCATCTCTATTCATGAGTGAAATTGGTCTGAAGTTCTCTTCTTTAGTCAGGTCTTTTCCTGGTTTTGGTAGCAGGGTGATGTTTGCTTTGTGGAATGTGTAGGGGAAGATTCCTTCCTCCTCAATTTTTGGAATAATTTCTGCAGTATGGGAATATGCTCTTCCTTGAAGGTTTGATAGAATTCTGGTGTGAAGCCATCCAGACCAGGGCATTTTTTTGTTGGAAGATTTTTTATTGTTTCTGTAATCTCAGAGCTTGAAATTGGTCTGTTCAGGAGCTCTATTTCTTCCTAGCTAAGTCTAGGGAGAGGATGTGATTCCAAATATTGATCCATTTCCTTCACATTGTCAAATTTCTGGGGATAGAGTTTCTGGTAGTATTCAGAGATAATCTCTTGTATCTCTGTGCCATCAGTTGTAATTTCCCCTTTATCACTTCTGATTGAGGTTACTAGAGATTTTACTTTTCTATTTCTAGTTAGTCTAGCCAAAGCTTTATCTATTTTATTTATTTTTTAAAAAACCCAACTCCTTGTTTTATTAATTTTCTAAATGATTCTTTTATTTTTAATTTCATTGATCTCTGATTCAATTTTGGAAACTTCTTTGCTTCTGCTTCTTTTGCTTCTTCTGGGTTTAGGCTTAGATTGTTCTTCTTTTTCCAATTGCATAAGATGGCTTGTGAGTTTGTTGATGTGCTCTCTTTCTGTTTTTCGAATGTAGGCATCTAAATCGATAAATTTTCCTCTCAGATCTGCTTTTGTAGTATCCCACAGGTTTTGCTAGCTTGTGTCTTCATTGTTGTTATGCTCAAGAAAATTAATGATTTCTGTTTTATTTCTTCCTGCATCCAACTGTCATTCAACAAAAGATTGTTTAATTTCCATGCCTTTGTGTGGGGTTGACTGTTTTGTTGGAGTTGAGTTCCACCTTTAGTGCCTTGTGTTCTGAGAAAATACAAGGTAAAATTTCAATTCTTTTGATTCTGTTGATGTTTGTTTTGTGTCCTTTATATGATCAATTTTGGAGAATGTTCCATAGGCTGATATAAAGAATGTATATTCTTTATCTTTGGGATGAAGTGTTCTATATACGTGTATCAAGGACAGTTGTTTTAGGGTCTTATTTAAGTCTCTCATATCCTTGTTTAATTTCTGTTTAGAAGATCTGTCCAGTTCTGTAAGAGAAGTGTTAAAGTCTCCTGTTATTATGGTATTGTAGGATAGCATATTGCTCAGACTGAGTAAGGTCTGTTTCAAGAATCTAGGAGCATTTAAATGGGGTGCATAAATATTTAGAATTGAAATGTCTTCTTGTATTTTTCTCTTGACCAATATAAAGTGACCATCTTTGTCTTTTTTGACTTTAGTTGCTTTAAATCCACATGTACCTGAAAATAAGATTAAAACTCCTCTTTTCTTCTGCATTCCGTTTGCCTGAAAAATTGTCTTCCAACCCTTAATTTGGAGTTTTAATTTGTCTTTTGAAGTTAGGTGTGTCTCCTGAAAACAGTGATTGGATGGCTTGTGTTTTTTAATCCAGTCAGCCAATCAATGCCTCTTCAGTGGGGAATTTAAGCCATTAACATTTATTGAGATAATTGTAAGTGTGGTAGCATTCTACTCATCTTATTTTGTGACAGTCCATTGCTTAGTTTTATCTTTTGCATCAGTGTGGAAGTTAGGTTTTGTCCTTTAGTTTCTGAGTTCTTACTTTGCTGTTAATCCATTTTGATTTTCGGTGTGTAGAACAGGTTGAAGTATTTCCAGTATATCTTGTCTTGTTGTGGCGAACTTTCTCAGTGTTCTTATATCAGTAAATGATTTGATTTCTCTTTTAATTTTAAAGCTTACCTTAGCAGGATATAGAATTCTGAGCTGGAGATTGTTCTGTTTAAGCAGATTAAAGGCAAGTGACCATTGTCTTCTTACTTGGAAAGTTCCTGTAGAGAAGTCTGCAGTCACCCTGATGGATTTGCCCCTGTAGGTCAACTGGTGCTTACTCCTGGCAGCTTGATGAAGCTTTTCTTTTGTCTTGACTTTGGATAGGTTCTTCACAATGTGTCTTGGGGAAGCTCAGTTAGAGTTGAGGCAACCTGGTGTCTGATATCCCTCTGAAAGGAATGTGTCAGAATCTTTGGTGATATTTGGGAAATTTTCATTTATAATATTTTCTAGTACAGCTTCCATTCCCCTGGTGCATTCTTCTTCCCCTTCTGGGATACCTATAAATCATATGTTTGAACACTTCATAAAGTCTCATAATTCTGTCAGCAAATATTCTGCTTTCTCTCTCTTCTTTTCTGCCTCTTTAATTATCTGAGTTATCTTAAGAGCTTTGTCCTCTACCTCTGAGATTCTTTCTTCTGCATGGTCTAATCTGGTATTGATACTTTCTATTCCATCTTTAAGTTCCCTAATTGACCGCTTCAGTTCCTTCAGCTCTGCTATATCCTTTCTATATTCTTCATATCATGCATTTGGTTATTTTCCACTTTATCAGCAGTTTCCTTCATTGTTTCTATCATTTCCTTCATTGTTTTCATCATCTGTATTCTAAATTCCCTTTCTGTCATTTCTAACATTTCCTTATAGGTGGAATCCTCTGCAGTAGCCACCTCACAGTCCCTTTGAGGGGTTGCTCTGGACTGGTTTTTCATGATGCCAGGAGTTTT
>CAUYON010002487.1:0-27534 GCA_963573935.1 Arctocebus calabarensis | reverse complement strand
ACAACCTTTTTGGAAGGAAATATGAAGAACTCTCAAAGAACTCAAGCTAGATCTTCCATTTAATCCTGCAATCCCATTACTGGGCATCTACCCAGAAGGAAAAAAATTCTTTTATCATAAGGACACTTGCACTAGACTGTTGACCGCAGCTCAATTTACAATTGTCAAAATGTGAAATAGCCTAAATGCCCACCAACCCAGGAATGGATTAACAAGCTGTGGTATATGTATATCATGGAATACTATTCAGCTATGAAAAAAAATGGAGACTTTACAGCCTTTGTATTAACCTGGATGGAAGTGGAACACATTATTCTTAGTAAATCAGCACAAGAATGGAGAAGCATGAATCCTATGTACTCAATTTTGATATGAGGACAATTAATGACAATTAATGATACAGTAGGGGTGGGTGAAGGGGAGAGCAGAGAGAGAAAGAAGGAGGGAAGGGTGGGGAAAGGAAGAGCAGAGAGAGGGAAGGAGCAAGGTGGGGAGGGGTCTTGGTGTGTGCCACACCTTTTGGGGGCAGAACACGATTGTAAGAGGGACTTTACCTAACAAATGCAATCAGTATAACCTGGTTTCTTGTACTCTTAATGAATCCCCAACAATTAAAAAAAAAAAGTGAACCTGGTGAGCAAATCAGGAGACAAACCCTATTAAGGATCTCGGTAAGATCACTGAGCAACTGCAGGGAAGTGTGGGGCAGAGTAAGATTTTAGGTCTGCAATTCACATGGGGCAGAATGCACAACATTTGTTAGCTCATCTTACTAAAGTTGTTCCCGATGTGCTGCAATCAAGGTGACTTCTGTGATATGTCATGGGCAGAGGTTTCCTCTGTCTTCTGAGAAAGGTGTTGCACAAAGGACAGAATACGATGGCAAAGAAATCTGTCCTTTCATGCCCACTGGCTTCACTCAGACAATAGAGGTCTTTTTAGAAAAGAAGGAGGTATTTATGCAGCATCTAGTGAGGGTGCTGTGGTAAGCAGTTATTTGTTTTTTTTTGAAATAGCATCTCACTTTATTGCCCTGGGTATAGTGCCGTGGCGTCACAGCTCACATCAACCTCAAACTCTTGAGCTCAAGAAATCGTCTTGCCTCAGCCTTCCTAGTAGTTGGGACTACAGGCACCTGCCACAACGCCAGGCTATTTTTAGAGATGAGGGTGTCACTCTTGCTCAGGCTGGTCTTGAACTCCTGAGCTCAGGCAATCCGCCTGCCTTGGCCTCCCAGAGTGCTAGGATTACAGGCGTGAGTCACCACACCTGACTGTAGTTAGTACTTGGTACATATCACTTTCTGCAATGTAAAAACATCTGTAAGGTCTGTATTTTTTTTATTTTATAAATGAGGAAAGTGAGGCTCAGAGGTGTGAAGAATCACAAAGCTAGTAATTGGCAGAGGTGGGACTTAAAAACACTCTAACTCCAAATCTGTGTTGTCTTGATTTACCGCTGGAAATTCATAGATCTTTATAAAAACACGAAGTGTTTACAACGAGGCATTATTTCTTAATTTAAAAGCAAGGTTATATGTTCAGGATCAGGAAGGTATAGGCGTGAATGCATGGGAATAATAGATAAAGGGGTAAGGAACATACAACATGCTACATCAGGATGTCTAGAGATATTGACATTGAGCCAATTGGCTATAAAGGCTTCTCCCCTCCTCTGCCCACTTTGGTGGGTTTCTCAGTAAGAGTTCAGGAAAACTAAAATAACATGCAGAGGGAAGGTTTACTTTTACAGTAAAGTGCATAGAGCGGTGCATGGCTAACAATAGATGTTAGCTCTTGTCCTCCTCATCCTCATCATTGTCACCCCCACCGTCAGCGCCGTTTGCCCCTGCAGGGAAGGCGAGGGTGGGACAGGTTGGCACCAGCGACAGTGGGCTGAATTGCAGAGGAAAAGTACACTGCAAAGAGCAGAATGCATTAAGTCGTGGAAATTTTCTGATAATTCTGGGTTATGATTGGAAGGCAAATATTATTTTATTGAAGAAGGTAAGTTTGGTTCAGCACCCATAGCATAGTGGTTATGGCACTGGCCACATGCACCGAGGCTGGAGGGTTTGAATCTGGCTAGGGTCTAAATCACAATGACAACTGTGACAAAAACTGGGGGTTGTGGCAGGCGCCCGTGGTCCTGACCACTTGGGAGGCTGAGGCAAGAGAATGGCTTAAGCCCAAGAGTTTGAGGTTGCTGTGAGCTGTGGCACCACAGTACTCTACCGAGGGGGACAGAATGCGACTCTGTCTCAAAAAAAAAAAAGAAGGTAAGTTGGAGGAAGGGGGGTTAGTAAGGAGAAGAGTGGACGTCTTTTAGAGGACAAAGAGGATAAGTCAGTGAGAACCACGGGAGCCCTGCTGTTGGGCAAGAAGGTAATTGGCAATTTGGGTTCATCTTGTCGAAATGCAAACTACCTGATCCGAGGACTCACGGTGTAGCTGCCAGAGTCTGTGCTGGAGGCACTCCTCGGGAAAACAGGTGTGGTGCAAACGCTGGAGAGGAAGCCACTAGTGGAAAAAGCGAGGAGAGAAGCTGGTGTGGCCCCACACACGGGGAGGGCTGGCAGAGCAGCAGGGGGCAGTGACCGGGGCAGGTGGAGCCGGAGACCAGGTCGCTGCCGGCTGATTCCACATCACATGAGGGAGAGACGCCAGGCAAGGGGTTGGGCTTCTTTCGGGAAGAGGCTAAAGGGAGATGAGGACGGGCACCTGCCAACTGCCGTGCAGCTGGGGAGATAAACAACTGGCCAGATGTTTGGAGACAACCTGTGTGGCAACCCGAACATGTGGCAGTTATCGAGACAGATGAATGAAATGACTGCCAAGTGGGGCAATCCCTGCACACCTTTCTAAACTCCTGGGCTCTCTGCGCGGTGTGTGCCAGGGTGTGGGACACCGGACAGTGGCCGGTGATGCAACCCAGAGTGAGTCCCGTTTCTGTAGAGCTAATTAGGAGCCTGGCAACAACACAGGCATGGGTGGAGAGGGAGAGAGGGAGTCTGCAGCCGTCATTCAGAGCCCAGCGCCTGATGTCCCCGTGGTGATTGATGAATTGTGGCTGAGGGTGGAGCCAGCGTAGAACGTCCTGTTCCTGCAGGATCTGAAAGCAGGCGGCATTTGCGACTGGGTGGTGTGGCCTTGGTCTGACTCTGTTGTAAGACTGGCCTTTTTGGCCTGTTTCGCTTGGCACACTGAGGCTGGTGGCACAGGACCCTTGGCACCGATCCCAGAGGTCTTGGCCGTAACAGCCTCTCATTTTCCTGCTGCTCCCGGAGATCTAAGGAGGTGAGGTTTTCACTCCGAAGCAGGCAGCCCTGAAGTGTGTGGCCAGTTGGCTGGAGTCCTTGGGGGCAGCGGCTGAAGCAGGAGCGCGCTGTGGTCCAGCACAGCGTGCAGCCTGGGGACCGTGTTCTTCCTGCAGTGGCAGGTTCAGGGCCCTTCCGATGATCCTGTGGCTGCCTCCAACCTCAGCTGCGTAACTCCCCCTGCCCTCGTCCCCAAGCTTGAACTCAGTAACTGTTTTGATGTGAATAAACATAGGAGGGAAGTGAAAGAGAGCTGGCAAGTGAACGCAGACAAGACTCCAGCTAGCAGAAGCCACGACGAGCAGGCACCTGGGTGGTGAGAGACGCGAAGCCCCAGATTGGGGCTCGCGGAGCCCTAACAGAGCCTGCTTCTAGAATAGCCATTAGTGACAGAAGAAGAGAAAGAGGGAAGGAAATGGTGTCTGAAACCTGAGACAGCCCACGGAGGGTGGCTAAGGTGGAAGAAGAGAAACAGGAAGCGATCAGGATGTTGGGAGCGCGGAGGTGAGGGCCCTTGACCCCAGCAATCACGGGGATCGCTGGCGACAAAGGAGGCCAGTGTCTCTTGGCCGGGTGGGCAGGAGAGCAAGGCCCAGAGGTAGGGCAGGGGCAGCCAGGGGTTAGACACAAAGGCACTGTTTGGAAGTAGATTATTAAGAGGGACCCAGAGCATTCTCGGGGGGAGTGAGGGGTGAGCCAGAAACAGTGGGCTTGAGAGCTGTCTGTACATTAAGAGGGCCGTGGAAACATTGAAATAAAACCACTGGGTCCTACTCCAAACATTCTCGCAGGACGATTAGAAAATAGGGCTTCAGGAGACTTTGCCTTGAGTGGGCTCTTGACGGCTTTTTCCCCGCATTGTCACATTTTCAGCTGAGAAACTGCTTACTGGCTAGTGTGATACTGGGGAGTTCCCCCAGCTCCACTGAACGCTCCCCTTTTGCATGCCGAGAGTCACCTTCTGTGCACGTCCAGTGACCGGGCTTATGGGACCACCGTCCCCCTTCCTTCTTGCCACTGAGCAGCCGCTCCTCTTGTCTCCCAGAACCCTTTAGCTGCTTGGGGGCTGGGGGCCGTTTGCAATGAAGCAGGGTCAGTGCTTATTAATTTTAGGTGAAGTTTTCAGGTTGGCCATCCTCGTGCGTTGGGGGAAGAGCAAAGGATAGGAACCCACTAGATCCATTCGACACATTCCTTTTATGTTTTACATTCTCGACAAATACTGTTCCCTGAGCTCGTCCTGAGCATCCATTCTGTGTAAGGCAGGTTCTGTCTGGCGCTTCTGAGGCTGCGAAGGTGGGAGCAGCCCCAGTGGCCTCCTGCCTCCTCCTCCGCGCAGCTGGGCGTCCAGGAAGCACTCAGGGAGCTTAGCGTTCAGTCATGGGTAGCAGGCATTTTCCTGAATAACCATACTATCAAGCAGAACGAGATGATACGCTAAGCAGCGTCTCCATTGAAATGCGTTGGGAGTTCAAAGGAGGAGAGGTTTGCTGTGCATGTCAGAATTGTACGCAAGAACAGGTTGTACCGAGAGAAGATAAATAACCTATTCACTTCATAGTAATACGCTATAATAAATAAAATATTATTGACGTGGCTAGCACACTGCTAATACCGTTTGGGTGTTGTGAAAAAGTCTGATGCATAAATCACCAAGGGTTCGTAGAACTACAGAATCTAGAATGCGAACGTTGCAAGTGAGCTTGGAAGGCATCCAGGATGCCCTTCTCATTTTGCAGATTTATAAACACATGTCCAAATAGGTTAAGCCCGTTGCTCAAGCTTACGGAGTTATTTTGTGGTCAAAGCAGGGGCAGAGGCTGGGCCTCCTCCGTCATTGCCCCCAAACCCTGTCTCACCCTGGAGTCCTGGCATCGGCACGCTCCTGCCTCCGCTAAACCATGTGCCCTAAAAAATACTCATCCCATTTGGGAGATTTATGTCCCTCTGCCCCCTTTCTTGCCAGAATGCCATCACGGTGTCTCTGGAATATTTCTTTGTCTTCTTAGAAATGTGAGTGTGCCAGTTCTTTTCTGAAGACTTCAGTGACCTGGAGCCCGGGGAGCAGCACAGAGCAAGAAAAACAAAGATGACACGTTGCTTTTAGAATTAAGTAAAAGAAAAGGCTGAGAAGTTTGGAGGAAAGATTTGCCCACTCTGGCCCCTTCTCCTCACACCATTTCTCTCCTGGGGTTGGTGTCAGCCTGTGCCCCACCTTTCGGAGACCCACTTCCCGACTCAGCTGCCACGTGTCCAACGCGGTGCTGGACTAAGAAGGGGAGTTAGCCACCCGGACACATTCTCCCTCTTCTCACCTCTCTGTCCTGTTGGCCTTTTGAGTTTTTCAGTCTGTCATTCTTTCTCAGTCCGCCCTGCTCTCTCTTAAAGATTGCCCGATTTCTTTCTCATCCCCTTTTGACTTTTGTCCTAGCCTCGTTTTCAGTTCCAGGACCCGCATAAGTAACGTGTGCCTTGGTCCCAACACTACAGCCTCGTTCTTTTCAGAGTCTGTCTCTGAGCTTCTGGCTCGGTCTTGCCATGCACCCTGACTCGCACCCCTACACCACATCGGGCGGGCTCAGTCTGTCCACCTCTGCTTCCCTGGCCAGCCAGTGGCTGCTCATGTTGGTCAAGTGTGACCTCTTGACCAATGGCCCCAGACCAAGAGGTAGTTTATATGAAACGTGGCCATTTGCAGTTGTCCTTAAGAGTGTGGCATCCACTCACTCATTCTGCCTAGTAAATTGTCCCTTCCTCCAAGGTGTCAGCAGTGAGCGATCTCCTCGTCCTCTGACCGTTGGGGCTGTGACTTGTGTCTCGTGCCGTTTCTCTAGTTCTATGGCAGTGGGCCGTGGGGAGGATCTGAAACCTCCTTCGTGACACCAGCATGGAAACAATGGGAGGATAGGAAAGTTATTTTGGACGTTTTAATTAGCACAATATTTTGCTCAGAGAAAGCTCAGACTAAGAGACTCTGAAGTAGCTTCAAATTGAACCAATCTGATAAAATTCCAGGGCTCCTGTAGGAGATAAAACTGACTTGGTGACCAGGAAAAGGATGTCTACATAAAACTGAGAATAGCCAGCACCTCCACCATCATCATTTATGGAGCCTTCACGCTGTTCTCGAGCACTTTCCGTACTTTATCTCATCTAATACTAACCATAACTCTGTATGATAAGTATTATTATTCCCTTTTTACTGATGAAGAAACTGAGCCTCAAGGACTTTAAGAAACTCATCCCAAGCTCAGCACCTGTTGCTCAGTGGAGCTGGCTGGTCCGAACCCAACCCTGGCATGCCAAACGAATGACAACTACAAGCAAAAGTAGCCAGGTGTTGTGGCGAGTGCCTATGGTCCCAGCTACTTGGGAGGCTGAGGTGAGAGGATCACTTAAGCCCAAGAGTTTGAGGTTGCTGTGAGCTGTGACACCACAGCACTCTAACGAAGGCAGCACAGTGAAACTCTGTCTCAGAAAAAAGAAACTCATCCTGGGTCACAGAGCTAGTAATTGAAAGAGGTGTGTTTCTGGCCCCAGCACTTCTAATGCTGACTCTGATACATGTTATGGATATGCATTGGCGGTGATGGCACAACCTCCCAGCCTCTTTTTCAGCCAGCCCTGGAGAGGGCAAGGTCTCTTTGGCAGCCATTTCATTTCCAAGTGTGTGTGAGTGCTTTTATCCTCGGTCAACTCGGTGGTATCACCACGCTGCTAACACCAGCCGGTGCTGGCCTTTTCTTTTTTCCTCTTCCAGATTTTCCTTCCAAACTAAATCATCAGTTGCCCCTCTTCTAAAGCTTATGTCATAGTCTTTGATGCCTGGCATCTGAATCGCCATTAAAATGTCTCTTGGAGTCATTCCCTGTGACATTATAGTCCCGGTTCCTGTAGTGTAATCCCACTTGGTGATTTTTTCCTTTGCATCGTACTTGGAAGATGAATGGTCCCTTGATACTCCTAGGATCTGTCCTCCTGCCTTTGGAGGTCGGGGTGTGGGTCCTTCCTTGCCCTGCCTGCCTTCCAGAACCGCCGGGCCCAGAAGCACTTGCACCAAAGCCCCGTCAGTCACTCCAGGCACCCTGTCTTCACCCCTTTTTTCCTCACACTGGCTCTTCCTTGCTTTGCTCTCTCTGGCCTTCTCCTACACCTTTGCAGCTCCAGCCACACAGGGAGAGCCGCCATGATTCACTGTACCCTCAGGACCAGCAGACACTGCGCCCACGCTAACTGCCTCTCCTTGGAGGCTTCTTCCAGGAGTTCCATTACTCGCCCCTTCTTCTGGCCGCTCCTCGCCTCTCACCATGGCTGAGGATCCTGCTCTGACATGTCCTCATGGGAGAGCAATCTGGTCACTCCTGCTTCTGTTCAAGGTACATTGATTTAGGCTCTCTGTGTGCCATGCATGGGTCTATGTGGTCGTAGAGATGGATAACACAGTCTTAGGTGTTTAAACTTTAAAAGGACTTTATTTTTTAGCTTGTTACCCCTAGAGAAAGAAACATCACCTCGCCCCCTACTGCCACCCAGCCCTGAGGCAGTACATTTGACACACCCCATGCACCAATGTGGACACACCCGTATCACCCAAAGTCCACAGTTTAGACGGAGGTTCACTCTCGGAGCTGTAGGTTCTATGGGCTTTAACACATGTGTGGTGACACGAACCCACGGTTGTACCGTCATAAAGGATCACACGGCCTTCACTGCCTTCCAATCTTCCGTGTCTTAGGAATTTCTAAAGTCTAGTGAAAGACACTGGAGCATAAACTCATGATGACAGGACAGTTTTAGCAGTTGAAATGGAGGTAGACGCAGAAGGAGACTGGAGTGTTGGGAATGAGCAGGAACGCTTGGTGGGATCCGTGTAAGGCTGCGGATCCAATAAGACATTGCAATTCTGTATGTTTGCAAAGGACTAGGGTGTCATGAGGGGTGTGAGGCCCAGGCGACCGCTGACCAGGCCACATGGGTATGGGCACCCGGGCACGTTTGAGGGAACGCAGTTTGTGGTGTGGCGGTGACGGCTGAGAATGAGAACTCTGCGTCCTCTGGATGGGAACTCCAGCCTGACCCCTCCGCAGACTCACTGCGTGGTCCTGGCCAAGTCACTGAGCCGCGGTGAGCCCCTGTGTCCTCCTCCGAGGTGAAAATGGGGGTGACGATAGTACTTGCTTGAGGAGGTGCTCTGAGGGTTAGATGGGTGATGTCTGTAATGGCCCCCGTGCCCAGCCTGTCCTCTGTGTGCCCAGATGTCGGCTAGCAGTGCAGACTCACAGTGACACTGAGAATGGGGCTCTAAGGTGGATTGTAAGGTCCCGGTTGAGGAGTTGTGGAGTTTGGACACTATCTTCTTGTTCAGTGGCTTTGAGGGAGAGCACAGATTCCCGAAGAATCTGATAAAACACAGACGTCTCAAGCTTTCCCCTGTATTTTCTGTTTCCGTAGGTCCAGGGTAGGGCCCAGGAGGTTTTGTATTTAATGGTTCCAACACACTCAGGACTAGGTCACTGGGAGAACATAACACTTCTTGTAATATCTCTGTAAAAGAAATCAAGAATCAGCAGGTGCGGAGAGAGGCCTAGGGCTTTCTGACTGTCGAGCTGAGGGTCTGTCCGTGGAGCTGAAGCCGGCCCCCAGGCAGGCTCCCTGCCCACCAGCTGTGCTTGCTCTCCCTTGTGCAAACACTGTCCACACCGTGCCAGACGCAGCCAAGCCCAGGCCCTGGCCGTGAGGGTTGAAGGTCTGCTCTGAACAGCTTGTGTGTTCCAACCAGCTCAGCTCTGTCCCGGCCCTAACCCCCACCCCAGCTACTTATGGATTAAGAGTGGGAAGTGCTTGTGACCGTTGAGTCCTTACTCTGTCTCTTTGTGGCACTGAGACTAGCCACCCTTTTCAGAGAAAGACTCTTGGCAAAGGGCACAAAGCAGCCAGTGAAGGCCTCTCCGGCTCTTCCTTCTGGGGGCTGTGGACACTGTCCTCTCTGTGTGGTCTCTGGTGAGGACTGTGTTTCCTTGAATCAGGATAAAGCTGCCCAGGTGATTATTCTGGTATATAGGCAGGTTTTCTTTCTTTTTCTTTTTTTTTTTTTGTAGAGACAGAGTCTTACTTTATCACCCTCGGTAGAGTGCTGTGGCGTCACAGCTCACAGCAACCTCCAACTCCTGTGCTTAGGTGATTCTCTTGCCTCAGCCTTCCGAGCAGCTGGGACTACAGGCACCTGCCACACCGCCTGGCTAGTTTTTTGTTTTTTTTTTGCAGTTCGGCCAAGGCCAGGTTTGAACCCGCCACCTGTGGTGTATGAGGCTGGCGTCCGACTCGCGGAGCCACAGGCACCGCCATCGGCAGGTTTTCTTGACTCCTGCCAGCCCACCCCCAGGTCCTGAGGCTACAAGAAATTGTCTGCAGCCCATGCCCCGGTACAGGTGCTCCCTGCTTCTCGCAGCAGCTAGCGAGGCTGCTGGACGACCACCAGGTTTGCAAAGAGAATCCTCTGCCCCTCTTCCCACAAGAGGATCTTGGAGAGATTGATGGAGAGTCACGTGCCCCAGTCACAGGACGTGCTGCAGAAAAGCCCTGGGTCAGGAGTCCCTGCGCTCATTTCCAGTTTATTCTTTCATTGCTGAACCAGCCAATCCCTCCTCATTTTTAAATGTGAGGGAGTGGAGCACTTGCGAGCCCAGGGTCTCTCTATTTGACTTGCCAGCTTTGCTTGGACGAGATATTTGAGAGCAAATTTCAGAATTGGCTGGATACTCTCTACCTCTCTACCCTTCCCCAAGAGCCTTCTGGGGAGAGTGGAAACCCCATGTGAAGTGGACATCACAGACCTGGGGGAGGGGCTGGCTTGGCCCCGAGTCATAGACAGAAGAACATAGGAACAAGTGCGGAGCGCCCTGCGATGGCCCCAGCTCTACAGAGTCACGGGTGCTGAGCCCCATCTTGGGGCCAGCCTTTAAGCTTTCTGGATGCTGGAGGTTCTACTGAAATGACATGGGGACTTTCACAGTGGCAACAGTGGCAGCATTAAGTGTAGGCCCGGCCATTCCTGCAGTTTTCCGGAGGTGCCTGGGAGTGCAGGGGGCTTGGAGGGCTGTGGAGTCGTCTCCTATAACTTCGGCAGTGACTGAACGGTCCCAAGGGCACCAATTCCTTTCTTGCCCTCAGGTTGATGCAAACAAAAGCAACCGTTTGGGGAGCAGTGGCTGAGAGCTAGGTACTTTATATGCATTATCTCCGAGGTAAACAGCTGGGTGGCTATTCCTCTTGCCCCTGTTTTGCGTACAGAGGCTAAATGACCGGGGCAGCTGCCCAGCCTGGGTCACACCCGGGTTGGCAAAAGTCCCCAGGGGTGTTGTACTTGCACCGGGATCCCATGTTTGTGTTGCCTCCTCTGGAAATAGAGTCAGGTCATTCTTCTGAGTGACAAGGAGGTTGCTTAGCAACCTAAACCAATCGAAAAAGCGTGAACTGTGACTCGACAGATGACTCAGGGTAAATTGGTCCCAGTCCCGGGCATGGGCCGTTCTGGACATTCCCAGAACTCATGGGATTACTTGGAAAGAAGGCAGTAAGAGAGGCATTAAAGCCAAAAGCGATAAAGTGCTGGGCCTATATGTTGGTGAGAGTTTGTCTACGTAAATATTTAGGTTTTAAATGACACTTGCCTCATGATTTCCTCTTGTCCTGCTGCCTCTGTCTGAGGTGTCAGCTTTGGTAGCAGAGGGTCGCTGGCTGTTTATGTGGCAGGCAGGGAAATACTTGGCGACTCTTCCCAAGACACCTGGATGAGAACAAGACACCTGTCCTGAAAGTGGGATTTTATATTCTCCACCCTTACTGTTACAGGTCACTATTTTTGACGTGTATTTTGATGGGTGTCTTCAGTTATTACCGGCAGCAGTTATACGAAGTGGTCACCAGCAGTGTCATCCGCCTCCCGTATCTTCACATACACACTCACCTCCCTTCCTGGGTAGGTTTGATTAAGGAGCAGACGCTGGTTCAATCTACCATCTCCCAACCTGATGCCCATCAAAGTCACTGGGAGAACAAATAAACAAACAAAACCAAGTCCAAAAACAAGCAGCAAACAGAATCTTAAGTCTTGCCAAGTCCAGAGATTGATTTGGTGGAGAAATTGTGTTTTGAAAGCTGCCCAGGTAATTATTCTGGCATATAGCCAGGTTTGCTAAATCTTGGATGACTGATTTAGGCAGACAAAGGAACGCTAGCATTTAATCTGCTAGCTTTTACAAACTTCTCATCTTCAAAATGAAAATATTATATTAACCACAAAGTCCCAGGGTCAAGATGATGGCAAAACAATATTGTATTCTGGTTGGAATCTTGGAACATTCAGACCTTGAGGAGAAGAAGGAAAGTGTTTTCATAATCACGATGTCAGGCGGGTTGAAAGTAGAGGTCTGGGCTTGAGTTCCAGCTTGGTCAATAAACATCTGGGGGGGGGGGAATTGGGCGAATCACTACCCTTCTCTGTGGCACTGTTTTCTCACCCACACCATGAGGGGCTGGTTCTGACCGGTTTATAATTTCCCTGCTAGGTCTGTGATTAGTATCTCTGCTCTCTGGAACATTCTCTTATGTCCAGTGATTTTAATAAGATGATCAAATATTTATTGAACACCTGCTAAGTGTCCAGGAAGTGAAATTAGTTAAAAAACTGGATCTGGGGAGATAAAAAGGAGCTGACGAAGGGAGGAGAAATAGATGGAACTCACCGGGCTAGGAATTTCAGAGTCCTAGTAAGTGTTTCTGCTTTCCTGTTTAGAGCCGTTTTGTGCGGCTAAAGTGCAGTGAGACAATTGGCTGAAAGCAGCAATCAAATAAAACCTGAGAGATGGTAACTATGTTACTCAGCCCTTTGGATGATGACAAATATTGCTAGGTGATAAAAAGCATGAAGGCTTCAGGTGCTAATCTGGTGCTAAAATGCTGCTTCAGGAAAAAATGTCTAACCAGAAGGGAGAAGCTGGGGATTTGACTGACAAGAACAGCTGGAGGCCCCTACAATTGTCCAGATAGGAAGCAGGAAAAAATAAAAAAGGAGTTGTATGTTATGTGGAAGGAACTGCTGTGAGCCGTGCCTCTCTAATGGCCTTATTTCTGAGCGTTTCTGAAGGTGGCTGACTGCATTCTCTCTCGTGGTCTCTGGCAGGGCTCAGATTTGGATGTTACTGAACGTGGAAACCTGTCCTTAGGGAGGCTCTCTGTTCTGTGGAGGAGCAGGTGGTCCAGGCTGGAGGCTTTAAAATGGCTTTGAGAGTTCGCTCAAGTGTTTGCAGTGCAGGGGTGACACAGCGGGTTGGGTCCCACTGGGCCCCACTAGGGCCAGCAGCCCCTCCGTATAGCAGAGCAATCATGCTTTGACCTGAGGGACGTGTGAGGGTTCCTCAGGAAGCACTGGGGCACGTCAGCCAGCTGACAGGACTCGCCTGGCTCCTTTCTTGGCATTAGCTCCCCATCTGGCGAAATGAGATTGGGCGGAGACTGCGTGGTCAGTAAGCCTGGTTTGGCTGGGGCGCTGACTGACTATGTCTGGGGCAAGTTTGTTGGGTAAGTGATCAGATTTCCTGGTACGGAGAGCTGGGCAGATGGTACACCTGTTATTCCACACCCTCCCCCACGTTCCATCTCCACTGCGTCTCCTGGGGGTCGAGTGGAGTGAGAAGCGAGGTGAGGTCCCTCGGAACAACTTTCTGGGGGGATGCTATGTGTGTAATGCACACGGAAGACAGGAGGACGTGGGGGCTTGCCAAGTTCAAGGGTCTTACCTGAGACTGAGCAGGCAAAGGGAAGTGCTGGGGGGCACGAAGGTGTGTCTGAAGTCACTTCTCAGGAGCTGATCCCAAGAACTCCCCAGAAGGACCTCGACCCGGGAGCAAGCAGAACCTTCTCTGGGTACCATGCAAACCAGAAGCCCGGAACTTGGCTTGGGCATATGAGAAGAGGAGGGGATGGGAGTCGCTTTTGGGGGTGCGGTGACATGATCGGCAATCCTCTGGGCCTCAGCTCATGCCACTACTGCCAGCGGTATCAGCCTGAGAACACGAGGTCTATTTAATCTCTGTTTGGTCATAAACCTTCTGCAAGCACTAAATAAAAGCCCCTTTAGCAACAAAACCAAGGTCATGAAACATTGAGCTGCACCAATAGGTAACAGGAAGTCATAAAGAGTTGAATTTCCAAAATTTATAAAGAGTAAGAGAAATAATTCATTATTTTCTTCGAATAGGGTCTATTGATTAAAATTTTAGAGATTGCAGTTAACTACGTGGGAGTGGGCACTCCATAAACATTCCTCGAGTGAATAGATGAAAAGGAACAAAGGCGAAGTTCTGTGAGGCATTCGCTCCTTCTGTCCTGGGATAAAGGCTGATGCTGCTCCAGGGAAGGGAGCCCCCGTATAAGGTTCTCTATGTCCATAAAGCTGTTGAAAGGTCAAGGTCATCTTTAAATTGTTTAATACCATATGTATTTTATGAAGTAGGCTTGTTCCTCTTTTGGATCTTTAAGAAAGGCCACGGTCTATGGAGCTTTCAGCGGCACAGATTTCTCCTCCCTTCCTGGCATTTTTTACTTGGCAGACGTTTCAGGTAGAGTTTCCCTCTGGTATCTCTCTTGGGATACAGACCCCAGTAAAACGTATGGCCTGACATGCCAGCAGCCTCTCTGAGCCGCAGACACATGTTTAGAATTCCTCCGTCTACTGGGAGGCTGGCTAAGAAAGCCCCAAGCAAGAAAGGCAGACACTGGGCACTTTTGAACTCATTCTGAGTATTAAAGGAGCATTAAGTGGGAAAGAGGATGTGGAAATAGCAGCCGAGCAATTTTAGCTGACTCGAGAGATAGTTCATAGGTAGGGGTGGGTGCAGAGCTGTGTGTGCAGCCCACGCACATGGGATATATTTTCTAGGCACTCTCTATGAAGCCCTGCATGGCACCCGGTATGGTCACGTGCAGAATGCGGCCTTCTGTGAAAGGCGGCAGGCCAGAGCTGCCTCTGCGTCTGAGCCTTCCTGCAGGTGGAGAATTCACGGCAGGTTGGATTTTTCTGCCCAAGTCGGCACTCAGCCTGTGCACATGGGGGTGGGAGGACCGTCTACCTGTGCATGGTGGGTGCCGTGTTGCACCAGTTGTTAAATGTTTCAGTGTCACCCCTGGTCTGCGTATCCTCACTGGTTAGTGAAGGGTCTCTAGCCAGATTCCATAGACCTCTATTCTTTGTCCCCATCCTTAGCTATTGACTTTAAAGAAATGGTAGAAAGTGCCATTTAGACACAAACTAAGTTTGATAAATTGGCCTTAATCTCAGTCTTCACTTAGATAATTTCTTGGCTCGTGGCTTAAATGTTGCTTCTCTTGGGACGTCTTCCGTGCCCGAGTCTGGATTAGGTCCCTTCTTTTTGTCCCCACAGCTCGTAGCACTTCCCCTTTTAAACATCACTGTACTCCATGGGGGGCACCTGTTTCCGGCACACATCTATCTGGCTGATAAGGCAGAGGGCAGGGACCTCTCAGAGCTCATTCGCCCTGTGAACCAGAGCCCAGAGCCAAGCTTTCAGTTGATAGTCACTGAATAAATAAAATGAATATTTATTAGACGTCAGATGTAAGCCTTTCCTTCAAGGGGGTCATTCTATAGAAAAAGTCCCCAGGCATAGGCACCTAGCTGGCACCTGTACCAGGTGTTACAGGGAATGCAGTGTGAAGAGCAGTTAGTTCAGGGTGGTGGCTCGAGGGGATGGCAGCATGGACAGGGCAGCTGGTGAGCCTTTGGAAAGACTTCACCATCCAGGCAAGTCTGAGAGTGGGAAATAGGAGTTTGCCAAGTGGGGAAAAGCATTCCAAGAAGAGGGAGCTGCAGGTGCAATGTTGGGGGTTAGTGAACGAACAGATGTGGCCTATTTGGGTTGACAATGATGAAATAACAGGTAGGAAAAGGAAACAGAGTCTTCTAAGGCATGCAACAGAGGCTGGGTGGCTCTGCCTTCTAAACAATGGTGAACTTTTCGTAATAAATGATTTTAACCAGGGAGTTATATGGGAATAATGGGATTAAAAATGGGAGGATCCCACAAGTAGAGGTGTTTACTGCCAGGCAGGTATGCTAGTTACCCACTCTCTGCAGAATATAAGGGGTAGAGGAGAAAGGATATTGAGACAATACTGATTCATCCACAAATCTGTGTTGACAGGCCTGAGTGTGGAGAGCTCTTCGTAATGGCTTAGCAGCAGTTCTGGTGAAAAGACACAGGACTTTTATTTGGCTACACAATTAGCACGACAAGTGGTGTGGCTGAGAGAGAAATGGGATGTAGAAACAGGGAGGTCCCCGTTTCACGGGCGCTTGGCTTGACGGTGCACACCTTTAACTTGAGATTGTTCTAGGCTTTACTTTTGTAGAAGGACCTGGGCAATTGGGAATGAAAACATGGCCAGGAGGGTGAAAGGTCTGACATTCAGATAGTAGGAAAATTGGATGAAACAATTGGAAATAGGATATCTAGCCTGGAAAATAGAAAACTTAAGGAAAATGTATTACTGTCTTCACATATTTGAAAGACTTATGTAGAAAAGAGATTGGATTCTATGGGACTTCAGGGAACAGGTTTTAGGACCAGTGATTGGAAGCTTCTGAAAGCATATTTTGACCAAATATAGATAAGACTCTACCCACCAGATAGATTTTTTTTTTCCAAACCCAAATGAAATTTGTATAAGTTTGGCTCATTCTCTGAATAATTTTCATTAAGGGAACCAATTTCATGGCTCAGCATTCTGTCTGGGGTCCCTGGAAAGGTACCTGTGCCCAGCACTTGTTCAACAAATATTTATTAAATGGGTCGGTGAACAAAGGTGATATTGAATGAGCTGTGAGCTCCTTTTTACTCCTGATATTAAAATTAATGACTCCTGAGACCTTTATTTCTACAACCCTGCTACCTTTTATTTAAATTCATTCTTTTAATATCACCTTTTCTAACTAGACTATGAGCTAACTGAAGTCAGGGATTGTGTTTTAATTGTGTCTTCAATGTTCAGTCCAATTCCTGGCAATGCTGCAGGTGCTCAATGAGCAGGTTGACCATATAATTTATTATTTAAACCAGGATGCTTTGAGAGGAAGGGTGTGCTGGCCAGGTGGGAGCTGATACCACAGCAGGAGCTAGCACTTTGGTAAACCAGAAAGTGTAGTTACTCTAAACAGAAAGTGCTTGTTGAAAGCATAAAAAGTGAACCAGTATATGGAGTCCAGAGAGGTAGGCTGTCCTACTGTTTTCCCTCATATTGAGATTAAAAACCATTCTCTGGGAACCCCATCCAGTGGGCATGATTCTGTTTGAGCAGACACACAGAATGCACCCAGACTCTCTTTCCTGCAGACACACAGAATGCACCCAGACTTTCTTTCCTTGCATTTAAATACTTGAATTCATCGACTGCTTCCTCTGGCCTCAACATTCTCTGTTTCTTTAACCATCACCTGTTTTGCCTGGAGGTTAGTCTGGCTACATTTGAGGTTCTTTGGTTCAGAATGGGTTTCCATCTCTTGGGCTCAGGCAATTCTCTTGCCTCAGCCTCCCAAGTAGCTGGGACTACAGGCGCCCGCCATAACGCCCGGCTATTTTTTGTTGCAGTTTGGCCAGGGCCGAGTTTGAACCTACCACCCTTGGTATATGGGGCCGGTGCCCTACCTACTGAGCCACAGGTGCCACCCGGATATGTTTCCATTTCATAAGTTCAGGTCAAGTGCTACAGGCCATGCTGTCAGTAACCATAGGGCTCCGCTTCAGAGTCAGCCCATTCACACCTGCCTTCTCCTGACCCTTCAAGTCTTTGACTCCCTCCCTTTCCCAGCCTTGTCAGGCAAGGTCTTGAGAGAGCCAGTTGTGACCATGGACGAGGAGGGTTTAACAAGTTCTGAGGCTGTGCTCTGAAACTCAACTTCCCTTGGTGACCTGGTCTTGTCAGTGTGTTCTGGCAGGTGCCAAGGTCCAGCTCTCTGTCGCAGTTCTGGTGACCGGGCCTCTGGCCTGATTCCTTGGCCTGAGTCCCTGTGTCAGTCACCTACAGAGAGCTCGTCTCATTCTTACTAGCCTGTCCCCCTCCTGTGCCAGTGAGGAGGTCGTAGCCTGTGAGGCTGCAGAAGGCATCTGGTTTATCTCTGACCCCCCGACTGCTCACCTGCAAGCTTGGAACTCAGCTCTGTGCCAGTGAGTTGGACTGGGGGTTCTGCCTGCCGGCTCGGACACCTACCCAGCAGCTGTCAACGTCCTCGCTGTGCTGGAACATTCTCTGGATGGGGCCCCGAGATGGGTCTCTTCTCCGCCTGCCTGTCCGTTATGTGCTCTGTGTTTTTCCTTTCACTTTCCTCCCTTTTCTTCCTCTTATTTTTTCTATGCTTAATCTCAATGAATGTAGGTACTTTGTCATTTTTCTGTGTTTCTGAAGAACATTTTTGAGGCGTCTGAGCTGCTTGCACGGAGGGCCTCAGCCTGCTGCGTCCTTTGTCACGTCCCTCACGCTGAGAGCTCAGCGGCCTTCCTGCAGACAGGCTGACCAGTTTCTTCAAAAACAACTAGCTGATACTAAATTTTGATCCTTCTAGTCCCCTAGTGGAAAAAGCTCTATACAAGTGCACAGAATTTTACAAAATTGCTAGAACACCCCAAAGAGCAAACTGACCTTTCTCTAGTTAAGTCACATGAGACCCTTGAGCTACATGTTTCATAAATTCTAGAATAAAAATTAAAGCCTCCAAAAGGGTAATAATTTCAGCTGCAGAGGGAATTTTTTATAAGATGGTCTTTTTCGGCACCTTCTAATGTTGAGTTAGTAGGTCCCACCGCGTTTTCAGAAAAAACAAATTTAAAAAGGATGGAATAAATAGAATAACATTCCGAAAACATCGTTCTTTGCGATGGGACCCTAAGAAAGCCATTTATTTCATCTGTCTAGGTCTGGTTTTCTCATATCTAAAATGAAGGTTTGGGCTGTGTGACTTCCCAAGCCCCTTGCAGCTAGAATATTTTGACATGTAACGCAAACCGAGAAGTAACGTGTTTGGGGCTTGTGGTACAGACAGATGCTGTGTTTTCTGTGCTGGTATCTCACTTACAGATATGGAAATGGAAGTGCCAGTCACGAGCGAGCGTCCCCGGTTCTGTGCTCTGGAAGTCCATGGAGCTTTGTTGGCTGGAGAAGCAGCCACCATATTGTATCAGTGCAGAGATCAGAAGAGCAGGGTGGAGACAGGGGCCTTGTGTTTCCTAGCTGTGTGACATTGGACACATTACTTAGCTACTCTTAAAGTCTCATGTGTCAAATGCAAATAATAAAGGTACCAACTCTGACCGGCTGTTGGGGATTACAGGGAGTACTATATAGACATGCCGGCATGGTTCTTGGCACAGTGTGTGTTGATAAATGTTAACTGTTGTCATTGTTCCTTATCTGTGATGTGATGGTCTTGGCAGAGTTGATCTCCAAGGGCCCCTCCAGTTCTAATGGCTCTAATTCTGATGGCTTTGTGGAAAATGCAGTGGCCACGACCTCCAGGATGTTTGGGTACCTGCTTTTGGGGAATGAGGCCAAAGTTTGCATGAGGACGCCAAGCCTATGATAATGGCAAATGCTATTTTGGGGTTATGTGACATTTACCAGCACAGTGGAGCCTTTTGATTAAACATACCTGTTGATTCATTTCAATTTTGTGACTGCACTTGTATTTTTCTGGGAGGCAGGGAAGCCGAGAAAGTATTTTGTGGTATCCCCTGCTACTCATCTTTTTAGAATGTGCTGCCCAAGGGAGAGGGCTCCTTTGGTGAGTCTGAAATAGTCACAGAGAGGTCAGTCCTCTCTGGGTGTGACTGGGAAGCGGGGACTCAGGGCTGTGTTTGGCTTCCTTGACAACACTGCTCTGGGTCCAAAGTTCCATAGCCAGAGGCTCTTTGTAGGATCTACCTGTGGGAGATTGTCGTAGACTTCAGCAAATGTTGTTCTTCTGGGTGCCCTGTCCTGTGTGCTGACAGTGCTGGACGTCATTGGAGACCTTTGTAACTTTCTGTCCAACCTGTGACGTGCTTCTGCCTGTGGCTGGGCCTGCAAACTACATTTGGTGCAGAAGGTGAAAGGTAACTTGGGTGTGTGGCCTGGCATGGCCTGGCTAGCAAGGCCTCCCAGTGATCCTGGCATGTTCTGAAACTCAGGACACAGAGTAACCAGCTATTAAGGGACTCCTGCTTTTTTTTTTTTAAGTGATCTTTGGCCTTACAGCTGCTGTATCAAATGCCTGAATTTTAAGGTGAAATTAAAAATTAAAGTAAGTTTTTTTTTTTAAAATGGAAAAAAAAAAGTGGAAAAGTTAGTATTGTTGAGAGAAATAATACATACCAGTCCAAAGGTTCTGAATTTCAGAGTGTTCAGAGTGGATTGCAGAATCTGTAATGCAAATTGAATGACAGCCTGTTAACTACACATAAAAGATGCCTGGGGGTCAGTGTCCCTAGAATGTCTAATTTGGGACCCTGCATTTTAGAAATCTCCCACCCCTGGTCCCCAGACCCCTTCATCTCCTTCTTGACAGGCAATGCCAATCTTATAGAAGAATGTCGGAAACTGATTTCTTTTCAGGTTCAAGGGCACATCCAACCACAAATGCAGTGTTGACTCTGGAATTACCCCAGGATTTGTAAAACAACATAATCAGGCACAAGTTTGATATTGCTGATTAATAGATCAATGATATGATTGAAGGCATTTAGATAAGGAAGATAAAAAAATCAGTTATTCATTCGAGACCATTTAATCAAGGTACAATTAAAATAGAAGTGGAGAAATGAAATTTAAGAAGCCGAAAGAACCAAATTTTGACCCGCACCTGCTCTCAGTGATGATTGATGTTTCAGGCTCCCAGAGCAGCTGAATATCACCTGAGAGTGGCCTGCTGACATCTCCCGACTCCTTCCAATTCTTGTTCCACCTGTGATTACTGGGACTAGTAACGTGGGGTGTGTGTTGTGTATTTAATTATTATCCATATTCTCTGATAAAGTGTCTGTTCAAATTTCTTGCTAGTTTTAATCTCCTGCTCAATGTGTGTCCCAGGTCCAGCAGGGACCTTCCTTCTTACCTCTGACACTCATGTCATATCAGGGACTCCACTGGCTCTGACCGTTGATCTACCTGTCATCTCTCCAGTGTGGTTCTTTGGCTCCCCTCTTTGACCTTGGATTGGCTTCTGTTGCAGAATTGGCTTCTGTCACTATGTATCTGTGAAAGTAAATTCATCACAGGCAGCAGCCGATTCAGTTTTTTTGAAAAAATTCGTTTTTGTTGGAGATGGTTTTTACAAAAAATTTTTTAAAAAATTGACAAAACACGTATATATTTATCATGCTGTGTTGAAATAGGTATGCATTGTAGAATGGCTAAATTGAGTCATGTGCATTATCTCACATGCTTATTTTTTGTAGTAGAACATTTAACACACTCTCTAAACAATTTTCAAGAGCATGATACAAATGTTATAAATAGAGCCACTGTGTTGTACCATAGATCTCTTCAACTTGTCCTCCTATGTAAAATTTTGTACCTTTTGACTGACGTCTCCCCAGCCCTCGCTGACCACTGTGCTGCGCGGCTTCCGTGGGTAGACTCAGTCCCAGCATCTGCGGCTTGGCTGCCTCGTCTGGGAGTTGCCTTCTGCCACTGCCCTGGCTGCTGGCCGTGGTGTTTGGCTGCTCACCTGCTTCCACAGGTTGGCTGAATCCCAACCTGTGTGCTCTCTGGGTTTAGCATGTTCCCAACCCCGGTTTGCTCACTCAGTTCTGTCTCTGCCTTCTCACCTCATCCCTTTACGCCTCTGTGTGACACCCCACCTGTCCAACCACTCACCCCCAGTTTTCACTGTCGAATGACTGCGCCAGAGTCCCTGCTGGCTCTCTAACTACAAAGGATGCCATGGAAAAACACTGGCCTAGGGTCAGACACTCAAGTACACATTTTCTATTTGCTACTTGCATCATCCCAAGTCACTCGACTTTGACTCTGAATCTGTCTCTTCATCTGCAGGAATAGTAACAATAGGAATAATATTAATACAATTATACCTCACTGGCTTCACTTAAAAGTGATTACTGGGACTAATAATGTTCGGCATATTTTGCGTTTTTAATTATTATCCATATTCTCTGAAAGAGTGTTCAAATCTCTTGCTAGTTTTAAAAAATTGTTCTTTTTATTTATTTATTTTTATTTTTTTGAGACAGAGTCTCATTTTGTCACCCTCAGTAGAGTGCTATGACATCACACTCACAGCAATCTCAAACCTTGGACACAAGTGATCCTCTTGACTCAGCTTCCCAAGTATCTGGAACTACAGGTACCTGCCGCAACATCTGGCTATTTTTGTTTTTCAGAGATGGGATCTTGCTCCAGCTCAGTTTGTTCTTTTTAAACTGAGTTTTGAGAGTTCTTCATATAGTCTGGATACAGGTCCTTTAGAAGATTGATGCTATGCAAAAATTTCTTAGTCTATGGCTTGTATTTTTATTCTCTTGATAGTATTTTTTTTGGAGAACAGAAGTATTTAGTTTTGACGATGCTTAGTTTATTATCTTATAAATGTTATTATTTTTTCTTTTGTGTCCTAAGAGATCTTTGCCCTCCTCAAAGTTGCAAATGTGTTTTCTTTTGAAAGCTTCATATTTTTTTGTTATGTTTAGATTTCGAATTCATTTTCATTTTGAGTTAATATTTGGACATCATGTGTAGGCAATAAGAAAAATCAAACTCTTTTCTCCTATGATACTGTGAACACTTAACATGGAACACTTCTATCACCAGATGTGTGGGGATTTTGTTCTGGTCAACACCAACTGGTGTTTTATAATTTAATTTGATTCTGACACTATCTACATGGAGTTAGAGTCAGAACCCACAGGGTAAAGGTTGAGGTCCACTAGACTGCCCCTCCTTTCAGATGCTAAGGTCAAGTCCAAACTGCTAGTACTTCTGGTTATTGACTGTAAATTGGCAGTGCCCATGACACCCCCTCCTTGGGTTCAATTCTTTGTTAGAATGGCTCATAGAACTCAGGGAAACTACTTTATCTACTATTGCTGATTGATTACAAAGGATATTTTAAAGGGCCCAAATGAATAGCCAGATGACAATACACAAAGGGTGAAGATGAGAAGGCTCCCACCTGTACGAATCGGGGGTGCATCACCCTTCCCGTGTGTGGATGCATTCTTAGTCACCAAGCTGGAAGCTTTCTGAGCCCTGTAGTGCAGGGCTTTTTGTGGAGGTGCATCACATAACCGTGACCAATTATTAAGTCAATCTCCAGCCCCTCTCCCCTTCCTGGAAGAAGAGAGGTGGGGCTGAAAGTTCCAAGCTTCTAACTATGGTTTGATTTAGTGAGCAGCCTCCACGCAAGAGCCCATCAGTCGCCTTGTTAGAACGAAAGATCCTCCTATCACTCAGGACATTCCAAGGGAAGGGGGGCTCTGTGTCAGGAAGCAGGTTCAAAGACCCAGTATTGGAACAAAAGCTGCACCTACATCCCTATTGCTGAGAAAATTACAAGGGTTTTAGGATATTTGTGACAGAAACTAGGGAGAAAGACGTGTGTGTGTATTTCATATTAAAAATCACAGTATTACAATGTGAGGCTGAGGTTGAAGTTCATAATTAGTCATTAAGGACAGAGCACAAGGAAATATTACTCTACACCTGTAAGAATAGATAAAATTAAAAAGACATGCTATACCAAGTATTGACAACAAGTTGGGGAATGGGTACACTCTTACACTGCTGGTAAGAATGTAAAATGATTCAACTATTTGGTAAACAATTTAGTGGTGTCTGAAAAAGCTAAACATACACTTAAGATATGACATGGCTATTCTACTTCCAGGTATTTACCCCAAAGAATTGAAAGTAGCTATCTCTGCAAAGACTTGTGCATGAGGGCAGTGCCTGTGGCTCAGCGAGCAGGGCGCTGGCCCCATATACCGAGGGCTGCGGGTTCAAATCTGGCCCCGGCCAAACTGCATCAAAAATTAGCCGGGTGCTGTGGCAGGCACCTGTGGTCCCAGCTACTCGGGAGGCTGAGGCAAGAGAATCGCCTAAGCCCAGGAGTCGGAGGTTGCTGTGAGCTGTGATGCCACAGCATTCCATGAGGGCTATAGAATGAGCCTCTGTCTCTATAAAACAAAAACAAAAGACTTGTGCATGAATGTTTATACATAGTAGCTGCTCTGTTGCTAATAGTCCCAAGCTAGAAATGGCTCAAATGTTCATCCATAGGAAAGTAGATCAATCAGTCGTGCTTTCTCCATACGATGGAATCCTAGTAAGCAGCATTGATGTGTCTCAAAATAATTATGGTGTTTTAAAAGAGGTGCTGGATAAGTTAGTGCATAGAAAATTCTAGAAAGTGAAAACCGATCATTAGTAACAGAAAACAATGGGTTACCTCGAGGGGGAGGACAGGGACGATGTGGACTGATTATGAAGGAGTCAGAGGAAAATTTGGGGGGGTTGGTTTTCATAGGAGTTGAAACCATCATCATGATTGTGGCAATGGTTTCATAGGAGTTTCCATCTACCAAAACATGTTAAATGATTCACCTAAGCATGCGTATTGCATATCAGTTATGCATATCAGTTATGCCTCACTAGAGCTACTAAATGGGGGAATAGTGGGATAAATATCCACCAACATTTAAAAAAAATTACGAGGCCCCAGTGAGGTGATGTCCAGGAAACTGCATAGATAATCATAATCTACTCTAGAAAAGTGCGTTATCTATACCATGTAGGCCAGGAAGCTTCCTGGAAGGGAATTAGGCATAGTTTTCCAGGGGTCCTCTGACTTTAGTTTTCCCTACCTTGCCCAAGCTGAGATTATAACACACATGACTGGCCTGATTGCTGGTGGGACCTTCAGACCCACAAAGGGTTTCTTGCAGGGCGCGACTGTGTCGCAGCCCACTCACCCTAATCCTCTCTCTCAACAAACAACCAAACAGCGGCTCAAAGGGCAAGGTTTTGCCTTCTTCTGGAGCAGATGTTCTCAACCTGGTTGTACAGGGGAACTTACTGGGGAGATTTTGGGAAATGCTGAGGCCCCAGACCTGGAAATTCCTACCTAGTTGATCTGCATGTTTAAAGCTGTCCCAGGTGTTTCTAAAGTGCCCCCGGGGCCGGGGCCAGAAGCCCTGAGGTGAGTCTAGGACCTGTGCTCTCACTTGGGGCACTTCTGTGGGCAACTCTCTGCTCAATCTCTGCATCTCTAGCTTTCTGTTCAGCTACAGACAGAAAGCAGTCAAGCAGAGCTGATCAGGGTCATAACAATAACTGACACCCAAATAGCATTTGGCCCTTTCCCAGTGTCCTTCCCTGGGCTTTCTCACTGAGTCTCATGGAGACCTGAGAAAAAAGACAGAATGGTTTTATTTACAACATTTATTGTCTTCCTAGTTAATTACAAGTGCAATAAATGGTTATTTAAGAATACATGTGTTGTAAAGAACAAATGTGGAAAAATAGGAAGAGAAAATAAAAGAAAATAAAATGACTGTGACATTCAAGAGGGAGACATGTTAGAGGAAGATAATTTTTTTCCAAAACTGAAAACTTTTCAGTGGGCAGAAGTGTGTGGTAATTCATTATCACTGGTCGTTAGAAGTTATGCCAGTTTTCAGGCCAGGCTCGTAGCTGTAATCCCAGCACTCATGGAGGCCGAGGCAGGTGGATTGCCTGAGCTCACAGGTTCAAGACCAGCCTGAGCCAGAGATTTCTCCAATCTCTAAGAGAAAACCAAGATTAAAATTTACTGTCTTTAACTTAAAAAAACAATGTTGGGCACAATCAGTGTATTGTAATCTGTTTTTCCTTACTTAATGCATCGTAATTGTTTCTCCATATCCTTAAATAACATTTTGAGAATAATATTGTTAATGAGTGTTTTCTAATACATTACGTGAAAATGCTATGACTTATTTAACTAATTTCTTATTGTTTGGTAGCTCATTTTCGAGTTTGCTATGTGACAAATAATGAAGGCTGTGACACGAGAAGGGAGGGTCCAGGAGGGCCCAGATGGGTGCCATGAGTTGAGAAGACAGCTTACTGGGAAGTCTTCAGGGAGCCCAGTGCAACCAGAGGTCAGCAGGCAGAGAGCAGGGAAGAGGTTGCTACACAGCACGAGAACTCCAGGGACCTGCAGGGGGCCCTGTTGAAGGATTCATCTGAGCCCTGATCAGGGTCTGCAAGTGAGGGGACCACCTGAAGCTGAGAAGAACCATCCCAGAAGATCGGAGGAAATGATGGTCATACTGGTACAGGGCCAAGAACAGTGCCTGTTCACAGCAACCAGACCAAGAAAATCCCACAGCACGTGGGCGATAAGTATAGAACTCAGAGACCTCATCAGTGGTAAAGAATTAGCTGCAGATGGAGCATGCTTTGCTCCGGTCCTAGCTAATAAATCATAAAAGCAAGACCTAAAAAGATAAACAAAAATTCCCAAGTACCATAACTGCACATCAGAACAAAATATAAGACTATTTATAGAGGCTCAGTGCCTGTAGCTTAGCTGTTAGGGCTCTAGACACATACACCGAGGCAGGAGAGTTCGAACCTGGGCTGGGTCTGCTAAATGACAGTGACAACCACAACAAAAAAAAAATAGCTGGGCATTGTGGCAGGTGCCTGTAGTGCCAGCTACTTGGGAGGCTGAGGCACGAGAATCGCTTAAGCCCAAGAGTTTGAGGTTGCTGTGAGCTGTGATGCCACAGCACTCCACTGAGGGGGACATAGTGAGACTCTGTCTCAAAAAAATAAAAAATAAAAAAATGATATTTATAGAAATACAAGAATATCCATCAACATGGTAAACTTGACAATGCCTAATATTCAATAAAAAATTATCAAACATGTAGAGAAGTAGTAAAATACAAACAAAATGAGAATAAAAGACACACTTAAGTTTGTTAAAAGTCAGTATGAGACTGAAACGCTGGATCCAGAACTGATGCACATGTTCAAATCAGCAGACAAGCACATTAAAACCGCTGTTATAATTGCATTAAAATTGTTCGAAAAGGGAGAGACATGAAAGATGTAAAATCCTGAGATGAAAAGTACAGTGTCTGAGGTAACAAACACACTGGTTAGGATTAATAGTAGAGTACACTTTGCAAAGACAAGATCAGAAAGTCGAAGGCCTAGAAATAGAAACTATCCAAAGTGAAACACAAAGAGACAATGGACTGAAGAAAAAAAAAAGAGCCCCAGTAAACTGCAGAGTGTTGGATGAAAGTCTTCTAAACTTGATGAAAACTATAAACCTACAGATTCAAAAGTTCAGTGGACCCCGAGAACAAGACGCATGGTGAAAGCTACATCAAGTTGGACTGTAATCAAATTGCTCAAAATCAATGGTGAAGAGGAAATCTTAAAAGTAGTTAGAGAAAAAAAGACACACTACATACACAGATCAAAGATAAGGATGGTAGCGGATTTCTTCTTGGAAATCATTCAAGTGAGAATATAATGGGACAATATCTTTAAAATATTAAAAGGAAAAAACAAACATATTTGTCAACCTAGAATTCTATACTCCATGAAAATATTTTTTAAAAAATGAAGACAAGTTAAAGACTTTTTCAGACATCTAAGAGTTGAAATAACTTATTGTAAGAAAGTTACATTGTAACTTTACTCACATAACTACATTGTAAGAAAATTTTAAACAGAGAAAATGATATCATGGAAATTTGATTCTACACAGGGGAATAAAGACTACCAGAAATTTACAAGGGCAAGTGTTTAAGATTTTTCTCCTTATTATTAAAATCGTTTTGCAAGATAAATTGCCATTTAAATAAAAAAAATAAACAAGACTGAGGATTTTATTACCATATGTAAAATTAAAATTTATGACAGCAAATTATACTCAATATAAGAAAAAGAAAGGAAATAATTGAGATCAGAATGGAAATCAGTGAAACAGAAAACAGTAAAAGAATAGAGAAGAAGGCGGCTCCTGTGGCTCAACGAGCAGGGCGCCGGCCCCATATACCGAAGGTGGCGGGTTCAAGCCCGGCCTCGGCCGAACTGCAAAAACAAAAAAATAGCCGGGCGCTGTGGCAGGCGCC
Organism: Arctocebus calabarensis; assembly: GCA_963573935.1. Lineage (NCBI taxonomy): Eukaryota > Metazoa > Chordata > Mammalia > Primates > Lorisidae > Arctocebus > Arctocebus calabarensis. The sequence goes on along the minus strand of CAUYON010002487.1, from coordinate 21 downwards.
TGTAGTCCCAGCTACTAGGGA
>CAUYON010002484.1:0-14991 GCA_963573935.1 Arctocebus calabarensis | reverse complement strand
ATAAATTAAAGATAATTATAGACATAATAATAGTAAAATCTATAAAATAACTAGCATTAAAACTAATATGAAATAAATAAGATTTATAACTTATTTATAAATTTGAACTTTAGTAGATTATCAAAACATTTCTGAATGTATATGAATCGTGCCCTAGGATTGCACCAATGTACAGAATTATGATTCAATAAAATTATAAAAATAAATAAATAAATAAAAATTAAAAAAAACAATAAATAATGAGGTAAACATATTATGTTCTTGGATGAGAATATTCAATATTTGTAATGAGTCCTTTTCTTGAAATTATTCTAAAAGCGCTAATGTAATTCCAACTAAACAAAACAGATTTCTAATAAAGTTGAATGCTGACTATAGAGGTAATCTGGAAAACTAACATATTGTAAATGTAAAGGAAATTTTGAAAGTAAAAGAAAATGAAGAGGAATTCCCCTCATCAGCATTTTAAATGTACCGAAAGTTAGGTTACTTATGGGACTTAATATGGGAGTATACGAGGGAATTATAATTATGTATGTGACACAACACTTACATACAGAATATATATGTATATATGTGCATATTTATATGTAATAAAATATATAAGATAAAGTTATGTTTATATATAAAATCAAGCATTTCAAATTTGTGGGGAAAGGATGAACTATTTTGTAAATTATATCTGGGTATTTGTTATCTTTTGGAAAACCATAGAGATAGATCCTTACCTCATATCACACACCAAATAATATTGGAAAGACCATAGAACTGTATGTAAAAAAAAAACTCAACAAATGTCCCATCTTAAAAAGAAAATATAGTATACTATTTTTATAATTTTGGGATGAAAAAGGCTTTCCTATATAGGTCATAAGTCCAGAATTTCTAAGAAAATACACCAACACAATGTTATTTAAAACATCTTTTACATAAGAAAGAACAAGACAATGAAAAAAATAAGTAAAAAACAGAAAAAATACAATTTTCATATGTGGATGTATTGTGAAATAATTGCCACAATCAACATAGTTAACATTAGCTCACCTCACATAGTTAGCTCTCTGCGTGGGTGGGAAGGAATACTGAAGACACTCTCTTTTAGCAAATTTCGAGTATACAATACGTTATTATTAGTGATAGCCACCCCACTGTACATTAGGTGTCCAGAACTGATTCATTTTATAATTAAAAGTTTGTTTCCTTTGACCCTTATCTCTCCCTTTCCCCCTACTCACTGACTCCAGTAAGCATGCTTTTACTCTTGAGTTCTATGAGTTTGATTTCTCAGAGTCCATATGTAGGTGGGATCATGTGTATTTATGTCTTTCTGTGTTCAGCTTATTCTTTTTAGCATAGGGTTCTCCAGATTTTTCCGTGTTGAAAGTAGCAGGATTTCCTTCCTTTTTAAGTCAGAGTATATTCCATTGTGTGTGTATTTTGTATGCGTATATATCATCTATATATGTATATATATCCTCTATTTTATTTATCCATTCTTCTGTTACAGACACTTAAGTTGTTTCAATACCTTGGCTATTGTGAATAATGTTGCAATGAATCTGGGAGTGCGGATATCTCTTTTGCACAGTGATTTAATTCCCCTGGATATATATTTAGTATGTTCTAAATGAGTGAATTCTGTTTGGAAGGTAAATTATCATTTTGTATCATAATTCAAAATATATATGTTTTAAGAAATACAGTAGAACCTTTGTAAATTGACTACCCAAGGGTCTGTAATGAATTGGTCAACACACAGAGGCACTCAACATAAGGAACTAGGTCTATTATACATGCATATGGTGGCAGCCTGGTCTATGAAAATTAGGTCAACTTAAGGAGATGGTCAATAGAGGAAGGTGGTTAACTAGGGAGGTTGCACTGTAATTTCACTTTTTTTTTTTTTTTAACTGCAGCATCATTTAAACTAACATTGGAAATAATTCATGTACCACTTGGTAGAAGTGGCTTAAATTAATAATTTATCCTTATTGGGAAACATTCCGCAGAGATAGAGAAAAATGTATCTGTAGGTACGGACAGAGAAATTTTGGAAAACATAAAGGTCTGTGCAAAGTGTGCATTCTGTTTTAAATCCTATTACTGATTAGCATTTGTTTTAAATAGCATTTTCATTAAGTTTATTGCACTTTGCTTTGTTTGAAATAACATAAATTGGTTTTAATCTATTAGTTGAGGAACTAACTTTCATTTTAATCCTCTGTATGCTACATCCCCAAAACTTTTCTACCTTTACCCAGAATTTTGTTGATATATCTGAGCTTTGAGATTCAGATAATTAATACTAGTATTATATACTAATATCACATTTGCAATAAGTGTTTATAATGAACTGTGTGCAATAGACTTCAATATTATGCATTAGGTTTTTCTCTTGTGTTTGAACCATTTTTTTCATTCTTTAATTCAAAATTCAAACTACAGTTGGTCAATTTTATTTTTATTTAACATTTTGTGAGCTGATTCTTAGAGATATAGTGACTAAGAATTTACATATTTGTGGTCTTTCTTTTTCTGTTGCTTTCCACAGTATAGGAATTTTAGTGTATAATTTTTTTTCTTTTTTTCTCCTCTCCTCTCCTCCCCTCCTCTCTACCTCTTTCTCTCCCTCCGTTTATCCCTCTCTCCTTTCTTTCTCTTTTTCTCTCTTTCTCTCTTTGACAGAGTCTTGCTCTGTTGCACAACCTAGAGTGCTGTGGTCTTAACCTAGCTCATGGCAACCTCAATCTCCTAGGTTCAAGTAATGATCTTGCCTCAGCCTCCCAAGTAGTTGGGACTACAGGTACCCACAACAACACCTGAATAATTTTTCTATTTTTAGTAGAGATGAGGTCTTGTTCTTGTTCTTTCTCAGGCATGTCTTGAACTCTTGAGTTCAAGTGATCCTTCCACTCTGGCATCCCAGAGTGCTAGGACAACAGGTGTGAGCCACTGCTCCTGGCCCCCAAACATTTTTTTTTTAAAAGCTCCATAGATTTTTTTTCTTACTTCTTATTTAGGAAGCAAAGTCTGTAGTTAACCTAACATTTGTTATTTTTTTCTATCTCTTAGATTTTATTCACACTTACATTTTTAAGTCAACAGAATATTTAGTTTTATTAATTTATTGAATTATTTAAAAGAGAATGAATGATTTGTTACAACTCTCAGCAACATAGATAATCTCATTGGCCTCTTGTCAAGTGCAGGAAGTCAAATAGGTGTCCATTTAAATGAAACTCTGTGTTGATAAAATTGGATTAGTAAATCTTCTAGGGAGAGGCAAACATTGAATATCTGTATGCTATTTACATGAATATCCACATATTAAAAAGAATACCAACTTATACTTTTAAGATTTGGGAAATATACTTATTAATTACACATTTTTTCCAGTTACCATATTTGTACTGAATAAAGTAATAGAGTTAATAAGATTTATGTGGCAGGTACATTTTTCTTTCTCCCTTATCATTACAAAAGAAGACAGCACTTGGCCAGTCTCTTAGATTGTGGAAACAAAGAATAACAAAGTTAGATGTGATTTTCCCACCAATTTATTCCATCACGTAAAAGACTGCTAAGGGGTCTTGTAGCAGGTAAAGGGCTCTCCAGCAGGTCCCAGCTGCAGTGAAGCAGCTCATCCACAGTGGCCCTCATAGACCCATATGTCTAAAATCACTCAGTGTCAAAGCAATCTGGGAAGCTATATGCTGCTTGTGGCAAATCTTTCAAGGCTGAATCACAGCAAAATCTCCAGGGGTTCTGCAATAAGTTTATAACCTCTTGGGCAAACAATTGTTCTCTTTCTCCCACTAGATCTTGGCTCCTTATTAAGGCTGGAGTAGCGTTAGGCAAACTAGTCCTTATGCCAATCTGGTCTGCTTTGTGTAAACTAAGAATAGATTATACACTTTTAAAGGGTTGAAAAATACCGAGTAATATTTCATAAAATTAATATTATGTAAAATTCAAATTTGGTATCCATAAATGAAATTTTAGCTTAATGCAGCCTTATTCATTTATCTACTGTCTACAACTGCTTCCATTCTACCATAGCAGAAGTGAGTTGAGGTTATGATTAAATGATCCACAAAATCTGGTCTCCTATAGAAGATTTTTTTTTTAACTCCATTAAAAACGTTCAGCTCCACACAAAAGCATGGACATTAAACAACCTCATGTTGAATGACAATTGGGTGCAGGGAGAGAGAAGACATAAAGAGGAAATCAGTAACTTCTTTGAGCATAACAACAATGAAGCTACCAAAACCTGTGGGATATAACAAAAGCAGTCCTGAGAGGAAAATTGATCTCTTTTGATGCCTACATCTGAAAAACAGAGAGTACATCAACAAACTCAAACCATCTCATGGAATTGGAAAAAGAAGAACAATCTAAGCCTTGTATAGAAGATGTTTTCCAAATTCTTGACTAGATATTTGATTGCAAGTCACTAGGAAACTGTACTTACTAGGTTTCCTGTCATGTCTTGGGCGTTATCTGATTTACCTTGGCTCAGCATTGGGAGTTTTTATCAGCACTCCATTATCAACTGCAAGTGTGTTTATGGAATTGGGATCATGCAGATTCTGATTTTGCAAGTAACCTGCACAAACTCTTTCCCATTCCCAGGATCCTAATTATCCGAAGCACATCTCCCTCCAGCCCACCTCTATAGTCACCTGGCAAGTTAAAAGTTAATTTCAAGTAGCTGATTCAGGAGGAAAGCAAATTGAGTCTGGTTTATCCACAGCTCTGCATGAAATGTAGATATAACCAGATGTGAACTGCAGGAGTGTTCTAGCCCCATTCGGGGAAGATATTATAGAAAAGGGAATTTCCTCTCACTGAATAGGACATTGGAAGTATGTATGTCTGAATATTCATTTTCTTTAAGAAGAAATAGATTGATGTAGTAATTTATAGTAGCTTACTGGCCATGGCAGAAGATACATGAACAAATCTGAAATCTCTCAAAGTGTAAGAATATGTATGGCCCACGTGAATGCTGACCAAAACCAAAATAAAACCAATGAAAGAAGAAGGAAGAAAAGAAGGAAAGAAGAAGGAAGGAAGAAAGGAATAAGAAGAGAGAGGGGAGGGAAGGAAAGAAAGGAGGGAGGGAGGAAGGGGATTTACTGTCCAACTGGAATGGATGTAGGGCAGCACCATTCTGCAACCACTAAGTGATATCCCAGTGGGTCAAATAAATGGTTATAAAGGCAAAAATAGAGCCTGTTTATGTACTTGAAATTTCATCTCAGAGAGGTCAGAGAGGTCCCCTAATCTTCTTCTACTGAATGGCAAGATTTCTACTAGTAGCAATCCACTGTAAGTCCCAAGTTTTCCATTCTGTTCTTGTAGGATCATTCACAATGGTGAAAGAAGCATTTCTCACTGGAATGATCATTTATTAACTATCTTTATATTTGCATTCCTTGTGTCTTATGGTTTCATCAATACTTCAAAAACTTACTTTATGCCTTTTCTGCTATCATGGTCTCTCACACATGGTAAAAGCTATGGCTTAAATATGTCCCCAGAATTTGCAGGTTGAAACTTAATCAACAATGTGATAGTATTAATCATCTTTGAGAGGTGAGTAAGTCATGAGGATGGAGCCCTTATGAATGGAATTGATGATTTTTTGTTTGTTTGTTTGTTTTTAGAGGTAGAGTCTCACTTATCACCCTCAGTAGAGTTCTGTGGCATCACAGCAACCTCCAACTCCTGGGCTTAAGTGATTCTCTTGCCTCAACCTCCCAAGTAGCTGGGACTACAGGCACCCACCACAACACCCAGCTATTTTTTTGTTGTAGTTTTGCTGGGGCCAGGTTCAAACCCACCACCCACCATTTATGGGTCTGGTGCTCTACCCACTGAGCCACAGGCACTGCCCAGAATTGGTGATCTTATAAAAGAAGTGCCAGGGATTTGCCTAGTTCTTCCATATCTTCCACCATGTGAGAACACAAACTTCATCCCTTTTGTTCTACTTCATTTGAGAACCAGAAAGTGCTATTTTGTTAGGAAAGAACAGCCCTCACTATTCTCATCTGCTCATGCTTTGATCTTAAACTTTCCAGTCTACAGACTGTGTGCAATCCATTTCTACTGTTTATGAAGTACCCATTCTCTGGTGCTTGTTTTAGTAGTTGGAAAGGATTGAAACAGACATTTGTACCGAGAGTGGCTTCTTCTGTAACAAATACCTAAAATTGGGGAATTGGCTTTCAATAAGTAATGGGGAGAGGCAGGAAGAATTCAGAAGTGGAAAAAGCCTACACTGCCATGAACAGAATGTTAAAGGAGATTCTGATGAGGACTTATAAAAAGAATAAAGTTGTAGGGAAAGTCAGTCTTCTTAGAGATTACTTGAGTGGTTGTGATCAGAATGCTGAGAGAAATATGAGTGGGTAGGGCAATTCTGATGAGGTCTTAAATGGAAAGAGGAATAGGGTATTGGAAACTGTGGGAAAGGCTATCCTTGTTATAAAGTGGCAAAGAACTTGGCTGAATTGTGTCTATGCTCTAGTGCTTTGTGGGACGCAGAATTTGCAAATGATAGAACTAGGATGTTTGGTAAAATAAATCTCCAAGCAAAGGTCTGAGGGTGCTGTGTGGCTTCACTTGGCTGCTTATAGCAAAATGTAAGATGAAAGAAATGAATTAAAGATGGAATTTATAATCAAAAGGAAAGCAGAACTTAAAGATTTAGAAAACTCTCAGCCTGGCCATGTGAAGAATAATAAAGCATATTGTAGAGAGAATATCAAGGATGTGGCCAAGTGAAACTTTAATAAAGAGATTAGCATAAATATAAGGAAAAAATATTTGATTTATCAAGATAACAGAAGAGTGACCCACAAGGCATTTCAGAGATCTTTGAGGCTGTCATTCCCATCACAGATCCATCATGCTGGGGCCTTGAAGGCAGAATTGTTGCAAAGGAGGGCTCAGGGAGTCTGTTGGATCTTGGGGCTTGCTGCCCAGCACCACCTCAAATTTCCCTCTGTTCCAGTGCAGCACTCTTTGGACCCCCATCTGTGTCTTAAATGGCTCCAGATGTGACTTGGGCTGCCCCTCCAGAAGGTGCAAACAGTGAACCATAGCAATATCTGCATGGTGCCAACTCTCCAGGTGCTCAGAGTACAATAGCTGAGAAGACAAGACTACTTCCACCTAGATTTCAAAGGATGCCTCAGAAAGCCTTTGTTTATAGGTAGAGAACTTCCATGGGGAAAGGGGCTGCTGCAGAGACCCCGCAATATGGTGACACTCAGCAGAACCCGAGGAGGGGGTACTACAGAGTGCTCCTACTCAGGAGATGCTTAGTACAACCACAAGAACAGGAACACCACAGAGAGTCTTGTAGGGCGATGTTGAGCAGACCCATGGGAGGGACCATTCCAAGAGGCTCCACTAGAGTAATGTTGAGTGGATCCATGGGGCAGGGCCACTTCTTAAACTCCAGACCTCTAAAGTCACCAGCTTGCTATGCTAGCCTTTCAGAGCCATAGGCACTCAATGCCAAACAAAGAAATGGTGCATGGGCAGATAAGATGATTTGCTCTGTGAAGTTTTGATTCAGTCAAAAGGCTGAACTCTGGGATGCAGAAAGTCAGAATGTGACCCCAAGGTTACAGGTTCCCCACCCCTGTGCAGAGGGTGGTGGAAGAAGTTATGACTTTTGCAACTATTGGGATAGGTTGAATATATCTTTTTTAAAATTTTTATTAAATCATAATTGTGTACATTGGTGCAATCATGGGGCACAATGTGCTGACTTCATATACAATCAAATATTTTCATTGAACTATTTCACATAACCTTCATGGCCTTTTAATCACTATATGAAGACATTTATATTCTACATTTAGTAATTTTCTACAATTTTCACTTTTACCTTTGTAAGATGCACCATAAATATATCTTACATGTGAAAGAAAACATGAATTTGGGGTCCAGGAGCAGGCTGTTATGCTCTAAATATGTCCCCCCAAATTCATATGTTGAAATTTAATCACCAATGAGATAGTATTAAAAGGTGGAGCTTTTAGGAGGCAATTAAGTTGTAAGCATGGAGGCCTCATGAATGAGATTTAATAAAAGAAGTTGTAGAGAATTTCCTAGCCTTTCCACACTTCTACCATATGAGGACACACAGCCACAGCATTGATCCCTCTTCCTTATTTACCATGGTAGACTCAGCAGACAGCCTCCTTCTTGGCAGCAGAGAGTCGCCCTCACCAGGCATTGAATCTGCCCATGCCTAGAACTTTTGCTGTCTTAATTTCCAGCACTATGAAAAATTAATTTCTATTGTTTATAAATTGTCCAAATTGTGATATTTGGTTATTGCTTTATGAAAGGACTAAGACAATAAATTATGTAATATTTAATTCTTCAACAAATCCACTTCACAGAAAAAATAAAGATACTGATTGAATGCATTTGTAGCCCTTTTTCCTAAAGTAGCTGGTGTATCTTTCCTGTGGCAGACTGGGCTGTTGAAGATCATCTCTGGTGCTAACTGGAAAAACATGTTCTGTCCTTCTTGGTACAGTGTATGTGCTGAATCAGCAATCAGTATATGGTGCTGAGTCTCTCAAACCTATGAATCATAGGGTAGGTAAATAAGAGTTGCTACTGGAAATGGTGTCTGTGATCATTCTGTCTAATTAACCACTTGCATATTTTTGGCATTCCATCCTTGCTACTCTTGCTTCTACTGGTTTCCTGATTGTAGTACCAAAGAAAGAATCTATTCATCAAGGGATGCAATAACAGTTCCATTTAACTGGACTCCTGGTTTTCCACTTATTCAAGTCAGAGTCCACTTACCACTAAGAAAACAAGCTAAAACAGGGATTATGGCATTGGATACAGTGATCGAGTCTAGCTCTTCAGGGAAAATAGTGTTGTTGCTACCTAATGAGGGTCATAAAGATTACAAATGAGACACAGAGAATGCCCTGAAACATGGAACACTTCCTTGTACTATTCGTGTTAAAAGTTAATGGCAAACAACTAACTCTGGCATCCTATTGTCAAGACTCCAAGATTTCAGATCCTTTAGGATTAAAAGTTTGAGTCACATGACTGTAGGTTGCCTCTGGTGAACTGAAGTACCGTGTGAACTTGAACATAAAATTCATGATGGTCATGATGAGCAAACTCCTGAACTCCAAACACTATATAGTGATCAGTTTCACAAGCAGGTACTAAAAAAAGTACATGTATTTTCTTTCTTTATGAGTTAAATGGTTATATAATTTAACTAGCCTCTCTTTCCCCCCTTCAACTCTATTCCCCAACTACTTGATACAGAATATGAGGGTGGTAATTACAGAATATTATGGTAAAATCACTAAAAACTACTTGTAAAACAAATAGCTGCCACTAGAATATGTTGACCTTATATCCTAGGTGGAATAACCAATGACACTTTTAAAATCTCTGTCCTGAGGGAATAATGTTGCCAGAGATTAGACTTTTTTTTTTTTTTAAGCATAGATTGGAGAGAAGTGTGTGTTTGAATGTTATTCATTAAAGGTGTGAAGACTATTGACATTTGTCAGTTTAACTGCTCAGCACAAAACACCCTTTCTATTTTGGTTAAAGGTCTAAATAGATGAGAGTCAGAAGTTGAAGGGAGGAAATTCCTTACTTTCCCTGTTTCTGTAGGTTGGAGCACAGGTCCGTGACTAAACTAAAGTCAATCACTTTCTCCCTCCCAGGAAATTAAATCTGGAGAGAATCCCACAGTGGCATAGTCTGTCAGAGGTTATCAAGTAGCAACAGGCAGTGGAGTGAAGACTTGGCTGATGACCGGGGATTGTTCAGAAGCCCCAGTGACATTTCAGAGGCAGTTATCCAGGGCTCCATCTGGCTTTTTCTCTCCTCCCTGTGTTCACACCTGAGCCTGCCATGCCATCCTCCTCATCAGGTTGGTGCACTACCCGTTCCTATTCTATAAATGCCTTTTTTGCTTGTATTAACCCAAATCACATTCTGTTATTCCACATCAAGGTTGCTTCCTCATTCAGTGGATCAAATTAATAGGGTGACAGATATAAAGGAAACTAGGGCCACTGACTCTAGCTTGCAAGAAGCCTGAGCCTAGAATTCAAGAGAAGACAGTTTTTTGTTAGAACTAAGAAAACATGAATTTTATCAAACTGGTTAAGGCAGTTTGATAAACCCAGGTGTGGTAAAAATATGATATGAATGATAAGAGAAATGGCACGCCTGTATAGGGCACTTCCCAGGAAGGGAGCTTGCTGGACTGGAAAGTGTTCTGGGTGAGTCAGTGAGAGAGTGGTGGATGAAGGTGAAGGTCTGGGCCACTACTGTGTACTACTATAGATTTTAGAAACACTATACACTTTAAACTACATTAATTTTATATTTTTTCTTTATTAATTTCTAAAGCAATCTTAGCTTACTGTAACTTTTTGACTTCATAAACATTTTAAAACTTTTTGACTGCTTTGTACTAACACTGCTTAAAACACATGCATAGCCTACAGCTGTACAAAAATGTTTTCTTTCTCTCTATATGTTATAAACTAATTTTTATTTTTAGAAATAGAAATTTTAAGAAATTATTTTTTATGTTTTTTAAATTTTTGTTAAAAATTAAGACACTAACACACACATAAGCAGGGATCTACACAAGGCCAGGATCATCAATGTCACTGTCTTGTGCCTCCACACCTTGTCCTACTGGAGGGTCTTCAGGGGCAATAACAGGCATGGGGCTGTCGTCTTTTATGACAATAATGTCTTTTTCTGGAATACTTCCTGAGGGATTTGCCTGAAGCTGTTTTCAGGTGATATCTATCTATCTATGTGTCTATAAATATATAATATATATTCTATAGATATATAGATACAGATATGTCACCTGAAAACAGATGATAGAATATATATATAGAACCATCTCTCTATATATATTGATTATGGTTATGTATTCTTATGATTATATCAGTGTGTACTTCTGTGTATATATAAATATTTATATACATGTAAGATTATCTATGTGTGAGTACATGCTGAAATAACCATAAGAAGTATAGTATAATGAATACATAAATCAATAATGTAGTCATTTATTAATATCAACATATCAAGTATAATGCACTATACACAATTGTATGTGCTGTATTTTCAGATGACTGGTAGCACAGTGGGTTCATTTATACAAGCATGCCCACAGACACGTGAGCAACATATTGCTCTAGATGTCATGAAGGTTTTAATATCAGGAGGTGATAGGAATTTGTCAGCTCTATTATAATCTTATGGGCCTATTGCACATGCAGATTGTTGGTGATCAAAACATTGTTATGTGGTGCATGACTGTAGTTAAGCAACTTAGTACCCATTTGGAAAAAAAAAAAAAAAAAGGAAATTATGTTATGCATAGAAGTCAATTACTAATGGGGAGTGCCTGGTAGTCACTGCATCAATTTCTCAAGCTTGGGAATCTGGTTGGAAGCCAACCTCATTTCCTCTTGCACTTTGAGTTTTTGTGAAGCAACTTGCTTTTCTTCACAGCAACTGTGAAAAAAAACAACTCAGTAAATATATGACATCCTTGAAAGGAATGTGGTACAATCTAATGTTGAACGTGAACTGCCTTCAGCTAGGAGTTTGCCCACTGTTCAACAGATAATGTTTCGTCTCCCTTGAAATTTTAAAATATCCTGTGGAGCTCCTGTAAGTTCTTGATGCTTTAAAGGTGCTTTGCAATAGTTTGGAAATTGTAGTCATGAAATATTTCTGCTCCATACCAAAGTACAATGGTTGTTTCAAGGAAAAACATTTGTACTACTGCAGAGCTGCAAGGTGAACTAGTTGCTTTTATCATAAAACACAATTTTTACTTAAAAGGACAACTGATACACAATAGTTAGCTGTTCAAGCTTTGGTATTGGGAAGATATTTTCTCTAAAATGAATAGAAATAAAATAAGCCTTTTACAACAAGGGCCACAAATAACAACATTCTTTGCCAATGATAAAATTCAAGTTTTCACATAAATATTAAAATTTGTAAAACTTGTGTCTACCACCATGAGTTTGAAAGCTCTTCAATATTTAAATATTTCATTAAGGAGATCCATAGTGATATTAATAAATGTTATTCTTAAATTTGGTATAAAAAATGTGCCAACATTTTAAAGCTTCATATAACTCAATGAACCAGTATTTCCAAATGACCAATGCTACAAAAATAATTCTGTATTAAAGATCCAGGTAGACAAATAGGTCTAATATGCTAGATGACAAAAATTTGCTGATGTGGCTTCAAATTCCACACTGCTACCAATGATTAAGAATCCACCAGTACTTCAGTTCTGGTGTAGTATCTAAGCAGAATGTCCACATTTATCCAAAAAGGCTATTAAAAGACTTCACCTCTTTTTGACTACATGTTTGGTGGGGCCAAGTTTTTTTTTAGGCTATCTCCAAGATTTATTTATTTATTTATTTAAGGTTAATGTGAGGGTACAAAAAACCATCTCATGATATTTGAATTTGTTAGGTAGAGTCCCTTTTGTAATTGTGTCCTATTCCCAAAAGTTGTGCCATATACCCTTATATGGGAATGGGAGCACCCCAAACTCCTCTTCTTTCTCTCTTCCTTTCTTCATTCCTCCCCTCCTTCCCCAGTTTTAATTGAAATGAGTTTTTCTCCTACATGGGGTATGAAGTAGATCATCTATTGGCTTCATATTGATATTGAGCACGTTAGATATTTGCTTCTCCATTCCTGTGATACTTTACCAAGAAGAATGTGTTTCAGCTCCATCCAGGTCAATACATAAGAAGCAATGTCGCCGTCTTTTTATGACTGAGTAGTATTCCATGGTATACATACACCACAGTTTGTCAATCCATTCCTGAGTTGACGGGCATTTAAATTGTTTTCATATCCTGGCAATTGCAAATTGAGCTCAAAAAACAATCTAGTGCAAATGTCTTTGTGATGAAATTATTTTTTTCTTGTGGGTAGATGCCTACTAGTGGGATTGTGGGGTCAATTAGGAGGTCTAATTTGAGTTCTTTGAGGATTGTCCATATTTCTTTTTAAAAAGCCTATATTGTTTTGCAGTTCCACCAACAGTGTAAAAGTGTTCCCCTCTCTCAGGCCAAGTTTTCATCATGAACTGCAACTGAAGAAACATTACAGCAGCCATGAAAAATCAATTGTCTTCTGTTCATCAGGTATTAAAAAGATATTTCAAATGTAAAATAATACTTTTTTCATATTATATTTCTGGAGAATAGTTATTTACATATAATGTTTATTAATATTAACATATCCTGGGTTTCTTATTTTTAGATGAATGAATTAATAGATATTTTAAAACTATTCTTGAGTTTTGACTTCTAACTAAGTAATAATGGAAAAACCTCACATTGAAAAAAAGCTTTATAAATTCATCAATAGTTATTAAGATTTTAAAAGGTTCCCAAGACTATGTGTCTGAGAATCACTGCTTTAGTCATTTGGATTAGTCAGATGAAGGCTTACTACAGATGAAAAAAATATGCTCATCCAGGTTAAAGGGACAGGCTCAAGGTCATTGAGTTTGCTAATTAGTTTAAAAAGAAGGTGAATTCATGTTGTCTCTTTGCATTTTATGGTTTTTAAAAATATGATTTAAGGTTGGGGGAGGAGCCAAGATGGCTGTCTATAGCCAGCTTTCTGCAGACGCTCCTGTCCAGAAGGAGAGTTAAAGGATAGAAATTTAGCAAGAAAGCTGATGGTTTGGAACTGAGCCAAGAGACAAGGTTAAGGAAAGCACATCAAACCTGCTGGAGCGACCTGCAACCCCAAGGATACAAATAAAAGGCACAGAGCACATCGCCAAGTGGACAGGAGTCCCCTCCCCCAAGAGAACAGCTGGCAGTATACGCCATACCTCCATACAAACAAGCGAGCAGAGTTCGGCTGTCCTCCCACTCTACCCTATGGGAGAGACCCTCTAAAAACCGGACCTCCTTCCCCTGTGCCACGGCACTCTCCTGCCAGGCATAAAGCTGTATAAAACTGTAAATATTCCCTACCTGCAAGTTGGAACTCCCGGTACTCCCCTCCACTCTCACCCTGAGGTTTGGAGGTCTCTCCCCCACAGAGTCCAGATTCTTGAACACTTTCTCGAGGGGTGTGGACAGGGCGTGGGTTGCCGCTGATCTGTGCCATTCTCCTGGCTTGGGAGCGGTGAGAATAAGCTCAAAAGCAGCTGGCTGGCTGGCTTTGCTGAATTTTGGCCACACCTGGCCCTCAGGGGATGACAACAGAGACAAAGGGCTGAAGCTTGCAGAATAAGTCAGGACTATTAGCAGCCCAGCCTCTCCTCCACAGGGCAGAAATTCTGCTAACTTGTTCTGTTCTATCAGCTTTTTCATCTACTTTACATCAATAAGGGATAGGGCTGGAATTGAGTGAATCCTCCAGCCCCCATCAAGTACCCAGGTTGTTAGGCCTCACCTCCCCCCCTGCCAACACCGACACAACTGGTGGACTGGCTGAGGAGCCACAGAGCCCCGTGTGACCTAGGCAGGTGCAAACCTCTAGAGCATCTGCTCATTGGAGGGAACTGGACCACAGCCCTGCAGGGTGTGACAGAGGGGCAAGGCAGGGAAAGAGGCATCAACCTTCCCAGGCTAATTTACTGGCATGGGGGGGGCCTCCTGAGCCCACAGACCACTGGAGTGAGTTATACTAAAGCTGCCAGCAGACTTCAGCTGTCTAGTCGCCAGAGACTTTTCAACTCTTTGATTTGAGGTTAATGCTGGCTGGGACAATTGATTGGGTACCTCTTTAACTGGGCCAATCACCTGAGGACTTTCCAACGTTGTACACTGGGTGTGTGGTAGTGGGAAGGTTTCATTTTCCTTTCCAAGTGTTGTGGAATTGTTGTGGGAGAGTACTCGCAGAGGGGCTGCTTTGCTTAACCTGCCCTCAGGGAAT
>CAUYON010002481.1:0-22729 GCA_963573935.1 Arctocebus calabarensis | reverse complement strand
TCTTTCACTTCCTTTGTTAGGTAGACTCCCAAATATTTCATCTTCTTTGGCACTACTGTAAAGGAATGGAATCTTTGACTATTTTTTCGGCTTGGTTGTTATTAGCGTATATAAAGGCTACTGATTTATGAGTGTTGATTTTGTAGCCTGATACCTTGCTGTATTCCTTGATCACTTCTAAGAACTTCACAGTCGAAACCCTGGTGTTTTCCAGATATACAATCATATCATCTGCGAAGAGCGAAAGTTTGATCTCTTCTGATCCTTTGTGGATACCCTTGATTGCCTTTTCTTCCCTAATTGCAATGGCTAAAACTTCCATGACAATGTTAAAGAGCAATGGAGACAATGGGCAACCTTGCCTGATCTAAGTGGGAATGATTTCATTTTAACTCCATTCAATACAATATTGGCTGTGGGTTTGCTGTAGATGGCCTCTATCAATTTAAGAAATGTCCCCTCTATTCCCATTTTCTTTAGTGTTCTGATCATGAAGGGATGTTGGATATAAAAGAGGATTTTTTCAAAGAGTAAAACAATTTTCAAGTCTTCCCCAAAGATGTTTCTTGCTTATATTATCCATCTCTCTTCCAAGTCTTCCATGTTTTCCTTTGATAGTCCTCCTAAAAACACTGGTTTTTAGGCAAGAAGGTGGTGTTGGATTTGTTACCAGGTGTATCAGTTGGGTCCCAATGTGGGAGATGGCCAAGACAGTGCAGTTGTAGCAGGGATCCAATTAGGAAACCACAGCAATAGTCCAAGCACATAGGATGGTGCTATGAGGTATGTGCGGAGATGTGGGGATAGGAACTAGGTATGCCTAGACGGGTGCAAATTCAGGTGACATTTCTTCTTAGACAGGATTTGAAGATCAACAAGGTGGGAGAACTGATGGATTGGACAAGTACACTTGTGTGCCAGCTCTGAGGATTTTCAAAATGATCCTCCCCCAGGCCTAGGTGTAAGAAAGATAGATATCTGCTGAATCAAAATCTGCTAACTCAATATCTCTGAGCTCATCTGCCAAAAATGCTGCCACAGGAGAGTCATTTGTTTAAGTTGACATCCTGCCTCCTCACTCAGATTCCAATTACAATGCAACCTGCTCTTGAATGAAAGTCACACTATGTTATCCACAGGTGGTTCTGAGGAGTGGGCCCGGGGCAAGGAAATCAGAGAACCTGAGTCCTTGCTGTGTTGTCATGGTAAGTCACTTGATCTTACCAGGAATCAGGGTTTTTGTCTATAAAAGAGGAGAATAATGACTATCTGCCTGTTCCACGAGTTGGTTCTGAGCATCATGTGAAATCATGTATGTGTACTCTCTTTATAAACTCTGACCTACCACACAGATGTTGGAGAGGTCAGGGAGCAGAACAGGGATGCAGGAAGTTGCTCATATCACCAGCTGTTGCTAAATGGCAGAAAGCAGAGCCCTAAGTGGATAGGATCCAGAATAGGTAAATTTTGATAATTGAGCTTAAAGAGTTGTCTTAGTCTGCTTAGGATGTATAACACAATACCACTGACTGGGTGGCTTAAACAACAAACCTTTATTTCATACAATTTTAGAGGGTAGAAATTCCATCGTCAAGTTGCCAATGGATGTGCTTCCTGGTGAGGGCTCCCTTCCTGGCTTGCAAACAGCCACCTTCTTGTTGTCCTCACATAAGGGAGTGAGCTCTAGTGTCTTTTCCTTACTACAGGCATAGTAGCTCATGCCTATAATCCCAACACCTTGGGAGGCTGAGGCATAAGGATCACTTGAGGGCAAGAGTTTAAGATCAGTCTGGGTAACATAGTGAAACCCTGTCTCTACAAAGATTAGAAAAACTAGCCAGGCACAGTGGCACATGCCTGTAAACCTAGAGGATCTCTTGAGCCCAGGAATTTGAGGCTACAGTGAGCTATGATCCATGCTACTTCACTAAAGCCTGGGTAGCAAAGTGAGACTTTATCTCTTAAAAAAAAAAAAGAAAGAAAAAGAAAAAAGGCACAAATCCCATCATAGGAGTCCCACCCTCATAACCTCATCTAAACCTAATTACCTCTCAGAGGCCCCATATCCAAATACCATAACATTAGGGGTTAGTGCTTCAACATATGGATTTTTGGAAACATGAACATCCAGTCCACAAGAAGGGCTAACTGTGGAGGATGGAGCACAAACAGAAACAGACCTGAATGGTAAGCTGATGGTGCTCTGAACAGACCTGAATGGTAGGCTGATGGTGCTCGGAGCACTTGGGACAAGAGCATACATGAAGATGGGAGATGAGGTTGGGAATCCTGGCTCAGTCACTTTCTACAGGTGTACAACCTGGGCAGGTTACTAACTTTGCCACACCTCAACTACCTCATCTAAACAGGTAACTCATTCATTCAACAATTTTTTTTTTTTTTTTGAGATAGGGTTTCTCTTTGTCATCCAGGCTGGAGTACATCATAGCTTACTCTATAGCCTCAAGCTCCTGGGCTCAACTGATGCTCTCACCTCAGTCTCCCAAGCAGTTGGGACTACAGGCATGCACCACTATACCCAGCTAATTTTTAAATTTTTGTAGAGACAAGGTCTCACTATGTTTCCAAGATTGGTCTCAAACTTCCAGCCTCAAGAGACCCTCCTCACACTTTGACCTTCCAAAGTGCTGAGATCACAAGTGTGAACCCAACTACTCTTCAATCACAAAGTATTTTATTGAGCACCTACTGTGTACCAGAAACTGTTCTAAGTGCTGGAGATACAAAGGCAACTAAGACAGATCAAGTCCCTTCCTTTGTGAAGCAGGTATCCCATGGGGTCTCATACCATCTCCAGAGCACACTGTCTATAAGTAATAAGTGCTCTAGAAGTGCTAGCTGCTCTTGTCATCTGTTTCACTTTTTTTTCCGGGAGCTGGTCCTATTAAGACACTATGTGACTAGAACAAATGAATAGAAATCAGGGGCATTAACCCAGAGGTCCATTCATACATCGCATCTGTTTGTATTTGCTTTGTGGATAGAACTTCCAGGGTCACCCTCCACGCTCATCTCACTGGGTGGCCAATATCTGTGCTGTTCAACCATTCTCTGGGCTCCCTTCTCCAATGAGTCCAGAAGGGCATTGCTTATTTAGGAAATGACATGTTCTGAGTTATTAATACATTCCAAATATTAAAATTTCAGTTGAAGCACTGGGAAAATCATGGCAGGATCATAATTTAGGGAGGCCAGGTGGCTAATGAATGCTTGGTGCCCAGGAATATCTTGATTCCTCTGCCCCTCTCTCTCAATTAACAAAAGCACTGATGATCTCAGGGCTGTTTCTGGCCAGCTGGGATAAATCAGCCCTCTGGCAGCTGCCCAAATGATGTATTTTAAGGGCACAGGCCATGTGGCTCTCTATTGCAAAGCAATTGGGGTCACTGTGTTTGCATATGGATTAATTCGCTGTGCAGGGATCCTCCCCACTTACTGTGCCCACTGTGGGTTGACACTCAATAGCTATTCAGCAATGATAAAGAGGAGTCAGACCTAATGACTCTTCAAAATGCTCCCCATCTCCATTTCTCTCCATTCCTATTTTTATTACTTTCACCAAAGAGAATTCAGTGGACTTTCCCTATCTATTTTCCCTACCCTATTCTTCTTAGAAAGAGTTTCCTACAATTGACAAAAAAAAAAAAAATGTATCTGGGTGGCTATAGTTGGAGAAAATCATAAAGATCCATACATATGGGATTTGAAAATTATCAGCTTGGTCCATTCTCCTTGGTGATTCCAAGGCAAGACACATTAAAGAGAGTCATTTTGAATTAATTGGATGCACTATCTCTGGGGAAACCCAGGTAAATCCCAGTGAACAGGCTCAGGTTGTAATTGTTCTGTTGTGAACAGTGTCTAAAGCTCCTGAATATTCTGTATCCATTCCCCTTAGCAATTATTTGTGACACCAAGGAGGTAACTGACTTAGTCCCTATTTAGCCATTCAATAAACATTTACCAATGACCTGCCATGTTCAACATACCATATTAAACACAAAGAAGATCCAAAGATATACAAGACAGTTCTCAGCAAGCAAGATTCTTGCTATCTTACAAGAAGGATTAGGATTCACAAATTAACCACAATGCAGAGTCATACAATTCAGGTGCCAAGTCTTATGTAACCATTGTGGTCTCTGATTGCAGTCATTGTGATTCATCTCTGTGTGTCATTAACCCTCCTCAAATCATTGAAATATTTCACAGATTCTAATAGTTAAGAATCCAAACTACATTTCTCACACAACCTTTTCTGGCTGGCAGCAAGGCAAAATCCTCTGTCAAACCACGAGCTCTGGTTTTTAGCTAAAAATGGTGGCCACTGCCAAGATGACTAGTTCATACCATAAGGAGACTGATCATTTTTAATTCTACTGCAGCAATTAATAAGGAGCATGAGCTATTCCAGCAAGGGTTTTCTGTATATACCATGACTTGACACCCTTGCACCACTTTCCTTTTCATTTATTAATTTACCATGGTGAACAGCATGAACAGCATTAAATAAGACATGGTCCTGCTGGGCACAATGGCTCACACCTGTAATCCCAGGACTTTAGGAGTCTAAGCGGGGAGGATAGGTTAAGGCTAGGATTTTAAGAACAGCCTGAGCAATACAGCAAGACCCCATCTCTACAAAAAATAAGAAAACTTAGCCAAGCATGGTGGTGCACGCCTATAGTCCCAGCACTTTGGGAGGATGAGATGGGAGGATCACTTGACCCTAGGAGTTGGAGGCTGTAGTGAGCTGTGATTGGGCCACTGCATTCCAGCTTGGGCAAGAGAGCAAACTTAGATATATTCTTATATCTAAATAAAATAAAATAATAAAATAAAAACTGCATTAATCAACTCAGCACCTGTAGCTCAGTGGTTAGGACGCCAGCCACATGCACAGGGCTGTTGGGTTCGAACCTGGCCCCAGCCTGCTAAACAAACAACAAAAAAAGAAATAGTTGGCTTGGCGCCTGTGGCTCAGCGGGCTAAGGCGCCAGCCACGTACACCTGAGCTGGCGGGTTCGAATCCAGCTCGAGCCCACCAAACAACAATGACAGCTGCAACCAAAAAATGGCCGGGCATTGTGGTGGGCACCTGTAGTCCCAGCTACTTGGGAGGTGGAAGCAGGAGACTCGCTTGAGCCCAGGAGTTGGAGGTTGCTGTGAGCTGTGATGCCACAGCACTCTCTCCAGGGTGACAGCTTGAGGCTACAAGGGAGGCTGAGGCAAGAGAATCGCTTGAGCCTAAGAGTTTGAGGTTGCTGTGAACTATGATGCCATAGCACTCTACCAAGGGCCACATAGTGAGACTCTGTCTCAAAAAAAAAAAAACTGTATTAATCCATTTATGACACAGAGCCTCATGACCTCATTGCAGACACTCCACCTCTCAACACCGTTGTATTGGGGATTAAGTTTCCAGCACAGGAACTTTGGGGGACACATTCAAACTCCAGTTATTGGCCTCTCAGTCTTGCACCCTTGCTGTTTTTCTTCCTGACTTTTCATCACTCTTTTATGTAAACATCACTCTTTTAAGCCCTAAAATTGTTAAAAAACACACCACTTGAGGAGAATGTGCTCAGAGGATACGACCTCTCTCCTCACGTACCCTCCCCTCTCTCATTGGCCAACCGGCTGTCTCCTGTGTACTATTTGTGGAGAGTGAGGCAAGGGCGTGAATTTCCCTGACTCCTCAGCCTCTCCTCAGTATCCGCATGTCCGCACATCACTCCCTCCCTACAGTCCTTCCAGGTTCACCTGCTTGCTCGCTTTAGGTCCCTCCTCTCCTTCCCCAGCTTGTGGTCTTCCCTGCTTTAAACACCTTTCCAGCCTGGGGAGGGGGACCTGCCTGGATCCTCTAACCTCCTTTATCTCTCCTCCTTGCATTCCTCTTCCCCTCAAGGCCAACGTTCTGGAAAGAACTATCTGCATTTGCAGCATTCACTTCCTCCCCACCCACTCACCGTTATTTAGTGTTTTAGTCACTCATTTCTTGAATAGTTAATGCATGTTCACCTTACAGAATTCAAAACATTCCAGAAGGTAAACAATGAAGCATCTTCCTGGCACCAATCTCCCCAAGCCCCACATTCTCCTCAGAGACAACCCCCAACAGCATCTTGTTTACCTTTCCAGAAGGCACAAACATGCACATATTCTTGTTTGTGCTTCTTTAAACAAATGGAAGCATTTATACATATCTTCTCTCCTTTGCTTTTTTCACTTAAAGTGTCTTAGTGCTCTACATCAATATGTCTAAAACTGCCTCATTCTTTTAAAAGGCTGCCAAAATCCCACTGTGTGGCTGTGCCATAAATTCTCTACTCTGGACATCAAGGATATTACTAGTCCTTTGTTCTAACAAACATGCTGCGGTGAATATTCTTGCACATGTAGGATTTTTCCACCTTGTGAGTGCATCTGTAGGATGAATCCATAGAGATGAAATTGCATTTTGCATTTTGGAATTAAATTGCTCTCCACAGAAGTTGTACCAGTTCACTCACCCACAGCAGTACACAGGAGGGCCTCATTTCCCTTCAAATCTGCCAACAGATTGTTTTAACAACTGTTTTTATTTTTTCTGGTCTGATAGGTGAAACAGTATAATGTTAATTTTCACTTCCTTTATGGATGCAGTCAAGCATTCTTCTTACATTTAAGGACCATTGCTATTATTTCTTCTGTGAATTGTATGTTTTCTATCCTTCACTCATTTTTCTTTCCTTTTCTTCTTTTTGTTGTATAAAATAATTTGATAGCATTATTTAATATTTAGATTTAATATATGAGAGAATATTTAATTTGTCACGCTTTTAAAATTCTTATCCTTGACTCAGCACCCATAGCTCAGCAGTTAGGGCGACCGCCACAAGCAGATGGGCTGATGGGTTTGATCCTGGCCCGGGCCTGCTAAAACAAAACAAAATAAACAACAACAACAACAAAAGAAAATAGTCAGGCATTTTGGCAGGCACCTGTAGTCCCAGCTACAAGGGAGGCTTAGGCAAGAGAATTGCTTAAGCTCAAGAGTTTGAGGTGACTGTAACCTGTGTCACCATGGCACTCTACTGAGGGCAACAAAGTGAGACTCTGTCTCTAAATAATTAATTAATTAATTAATTAGTTAAATAAAATAAAATTCTTATCTTTTCTATGATCCTTAACTGCCAAACTGAAGAGCAGGATTTAGAAGTTCTGGATCCTTCATCACATAAGAAAAAATATTATGCCAAGAAGGCATTCATTAAAATGTATTATATGAAATATGCATATAAAAATGCCTGAAAATGGTGGCACCCATGGCTCAGCGGATAGGGCGCCGGCCACACACACTGAGGCTGGTGGGTTCAAACCTGCTCAGACCAGCTAAAAAACAATGACAATTGCAACAACAACAACAACAAAAAATAGCTGGGCATTGTGGCAGGCACCTGTAGTCCCAGCTACCTGGGAGACTGAGGCAAGAGAATTGCTTAAGCCCAAGAGTGTGAGGTTGCTGTGGGCTCTGACACCACAGAACTCTACCCAGGGCAACAGCTTGAGACTCTGTCTCAAAAAGAAAAACAAAAATGCCTGAAAATTATATGCATTAATAGTATAGCAAAGAGTTCTAAGTTGAACAACTATAAAAATCACATCTTCCCCTCCCAATTCAGGTCTAGAAATCCTAGAACAGTTCTGTCCTTTGCTCAGTTTTCTATTACATTTTTGGTCTTTTAGTTTTCCTAGGAAAACTCTACATAAGAAAATGAGTTTTTGGCTCAGCACCTGTAGCTCAGCGGGTAGGGCGCTGGCCACATACACCGGAGCTGGCGGGTTTGAACCCGGCCAGGGCCTACCACACAACAATGACTACTACAACAACAACAACAAAAATAGCCCACCATTGTGGCAGGCGCCTATAGTCCCAGCTACTTGGGAGGCTGAGGCAAAAGAATTGCCTAAGCCCAAGAGTTTGAGGTTGCTGTGAGCTGTAGCACCGCTGCACTCTACCAAGGGTGACATAGTGAGACTCTGTCTCAAAAAAAAAAAAAAGAAAAAGAAAATGAGTTCCTTGTCTGTGATATGAGTTACTATTTCATCACTCCTTAACTCTTTGCAATGTCCTCTGTGCCCAATAAAGCAAATAGAACTACTGTTTTATTGGATCCCAAACCTTCTTTAATTGTGAAATCCAAAGGCCCTTCTCTGTGCTTATTTATTTCAGCATTTGAGATTGCTGACCTTTCCTTCTTGAACTCTCCTTTTTAAATTACACGTGCTGCTTTATCTTGGATCATCTGCCACCTTTCTGACTCTTACTTCTCTTATTCTTTCACTGAAATTCCTGTGACAAATGCCCTTAGGAAAAGAAGTCTTTGAACTCTTGCCTCAGCAGTGTCCTGGGGAACTCTTGCTGGAGGTTTTTCTAGCACCTGGGATGTGCAGACAAGTATCACCACCATAGCTGAGTGCAAGGCAGGTTCAGGATGGGTCCACTGGATTTTTTAAAACTCCTCACATCAAGCTTAACGTGTCTAAAAATTGCTCCTTTCACCTTCCTCACCTCCACTGGGCTCCTAGCTCTCTCCCAATGCTCCTAGGCCTGAAATCGCAGCCTCTCCAGGCCCAGGGATCGCCAAGTTCTACTGATTCTCCAGCAGAAATCCATCCCCCACGAATCTCGTCCTTCCCAGCCCCAGGTCATCACGCTTGTCACCTCCTCCGGGCTCTCATCAGCACCCCGTCATAACCTTGTCTTCCACCATTTGATTCTTCAACAAGTTCTCCGCTTCAGTCCTGCCGTGCAACCTCCCTCAGTGGTCTTCAGAGGCCTCAGTACCTCCCAGCACCAGCGTCAGCACCACATTCCCCAGCAGAGGGCCCAATAAGGAGGCCTGGGTCCAAATGAGGCACCCTGTCATCCTGGCTCTCGCAGGTGTCATTCTGAAAGAGAAAAAATACATATATCTATACACATATGTATGTATGGATTATTCCTTTGGCTACATCAGTGTTTGAGGCATGTGCGTGCTTTGCCATTGTTGGTTTTTGCTTATTTAACTTAACCAACCAGGATGCACGTTTATTCTGGTGTCCCCAGCACCTTTCCTCCAGACCCCTCTGTTTAGCTTTCACTTCGGAAATCCACCTCCCACCCACCACCCCCCAGAAATTGCCAGCAAGGGGCAATATCCAAAACCCTGCTCCAGGCCATTGAGCGATGTCAGGGCAACGTACAGGTGGCCTAACCCCGGCACTCTTAGGTCAGTGTCCCCACCACCTGTCCCTCCATGTTCTCTTCTCAGCGCTTTGCATCAGCACCCCGGGTCCAACACACGTACACAACGACCATGCAGGAAATGGCTCCAGCCAGGTGCCACAGCAGAACCCTCTGACATTCTAAGAGATCCTAGGATGGATGGCTAACTGTCCTGCATGTCGCATATCTTGGGGTCCTAGAAGTCAGCCTCCTGATCGGAGGGCTGCGACACCCTTACACAGATGTACTGCGATGTAGTTTGGGATCCCCTAGACCGGAGAGAGTGGGAAAAGGGGGCGTCTCGGAAAGTAGGACGAGCTCAGCCTGCCGTGCCGGGCGGGAGAGAAGGGAGGAGAGCAGTGAGGCGCTGGAAGGGGTGGGGAGCCCAGGGCCGGCCCAGGCGGGACGGTGCACCGAGTGCGCGCTGCGTTGAAGTGCAGGCACGTCGGGGCAGCGGGACAGAGCCGGGGCGCGCGTGGAGTCTGAGAGCCTCGCTCCTCCCGCCACAGCCATGACGGAGAACTCCGACAAAGTGCCCATTGCCCTGGTGGGGCCCGAAGACGTTGAGTTTTGCCGTCCTCCGGTGAGTAAGGCCCCCATGATTCCGGCTCCGCTGGCGGGAGAGTCCCCACGCGGAGCCCGGGTTGCGCCGGTCTGCTTCCGCTGTCCCAGGTCAAGGATTGTGCCACCGAATGTGTGTGTTGGGGGGGATGGTCAAACTGGATCCCAACTATGAGGGTGTGGCGGTGCTCCCGACGCGTGGATATTCAGGGACACGGAATCCACAGACAAGGTGTGGAGGGGACACCCGGGCTGGTGGAGAGTGCAGGTCCGCGGTGGCCCCCCACATAAAAAAGTTTGCTCAGGGCAAGTCCACATCTGGACTACAAAGGACCCTCGGGAAGGAGCCCAGCGCGAGCTGTTTCCCACCGCACCGTCGTACCCCCCCTTCCCTGCGGGCGCTACGCGGGGCCGTAGGGGGCACCGGGACGCGCGGTGTGGGAGGCTGAGATGTGACGGGCCCTCTGCCGCCCCGGCCCGCAGGCGTACGCCACGGTCACGGCGAAGCCTGCCAGTCCCGCGCGGCTGCTCAAGGTGGGAGCCGTGGTCCTCATCTCCGGGGCGCTGCTGCTGCTCTTCGGGGCCATCGGGGCCTTCTACTTCTGGAAGGGAAGCGACAATCACGTAAGTCGAGAGGGCTGCAGGGCGGAGAGGGGCGCCGGTCCGGGGGTGCGCGGGGCTGCGGGGTCCTGTGTCACCCCCACCATGTCCCTGAGGGGGAGCCAGAACGCTGATCTGCAGGGGTGCAACTCGGCCCAGCGCCCAGCTCACCCTCCCCACGGGGCCCCTCGGAGGACCTTCTCGCTGCTTCCACCAGCCTCCGCTACGCTGCCTCCTGGTCACGGACAACTTTGTGGAAAAGCAGATCAGGGTTTTAAGATGTGAGAGCACAATGGTGGAGAATGTAGCTAGCAGCTGGAGGAAACCTGTCTCGGCCAGTCTCCGCCCGATGCTTACACTGGGCACTTGTGTGACTTTGGGGACACATCTCTGACGTTGGTTTACTCATCCATGAAGAAATGGAACTGAATGATCACTAGGGCCTCTCCCAGCTGAGAAAGCCTGTCTAGGACAAAGATAGTAGTAAATACTCACACTCATAATTGAGAGTCAGGAGGTAAGTTTTTGTTACCTATCCGTTAACATTCCCTTCTCCCTCTCAAAACAAACAAACAACAAAACAATGGTCTAACTCCTTAAAGGTGGCGAATCTCTCCAACAGTCAATGCTGGCCTAGTCTTCACGTGTAATTTAATGGTAAATGTTTCACTAACTGCTGTCCTACTTTCTCTGTATGCAACTCTTTGTTACAAAGCTCCATGGGCACTCAAGGAGTGTAAAAACTCCCTCTAACTTGACTGGGCAGAGTTCCAATGTATTCTCTAAATACTCTAAATTTATTCACCTAAGTAAAAGGGGGCATTTTATCTTGATGACCACTGCCAGGTCTAGTATAAGCTTATTTCGACTAATGGAAAATAATTCCATCTCCAGGTCACACACAAAGAGCTCTTTCATAATCACTATCCTCAGAGGATCAGTGACTGCTTTTTTTCCTCCTGTCTCCCACCATGAAATTCAAAGCATGAACGACTTCCAGTTCTTACAGAAAATGGTGCTGAAAGCAATTCAACCATTTTGCACATCACGTCTTCTGCAGTCACTGCATAATTTGTATTTTTAACTCAAATGCTTAATGTAGCTAAGCATGCCATTTAGCATTGAGTCTGTTTTAGAGACTATATCAAATTTACAAGCATCGATTTAAAAGATCAGAATTGCACTGTATTTTGTGTGTATTTGAAAAGTGCCTTAATGTATTTGTATTTTAAATATAGAAGCTGAGCCAGATGCTCATATTTGAAAGCAGCAGATCTGAACATGGAAATGATTTCAATATCTACATCTCCATTAATAGCAGAATTTAGATTTTCATCCCTGTGGGAAGTTTTACAGTATTAGAATGTAAATGCTATCTTTTAGAAAACAAAACCTTAATGGTATAGGCCATTTGGGGATAGCTTTGCTTTTGGGGGGGGTAAGGATTCTGGTTATGATATATATTAAAATGAATGCCATTTGGCATTCAATTATCCAAGGCAAATACAGCTAACTGACAAGCTTCTAAAAAGGGAGATTGAACAATTATATTGAGTAAGCAGTGCTCTCTTTTTTCATATCTTTTACTTTACCACAAGATGGTTGGTTGTCTGGTTCAAGAGAGCAGTATTAAATTTTAAGAGTTCAGAGAAATAATGAATCACATTTTATTGCCAACAATCAAAGTTATTGCTATTTTCTATACAGACAGGAGAATGAAGAGAATCATGATTGGTTTTTTTGCCCAAAAAATGTTCTGTTCTGATCCTTATTACTTAAGTCTGAAAAACAAATCACAAAACAGTACATTTGGCACCATCCATGCATAGCACATGCAGAGGTCTGCTTTCCTTGAATACAAATCTAAACAGCCCAAACAAAACGTAATCTAAAGGTACGTCTGTCTCAAACAGAAAGGCTTGTCAAACCAAATGGATTTGGGGATTATCTGTGACTTGGCTCTTCCATATTAGTTAATAAAGGATAATCAGCTGTGCTTTACCTCCTATCCCTTTCATCCGGGCAAATCCTCTTAGGACAGGTATTCTCAAATTTAGTTGGAGTACTAGGAAGCACCAGAGTACTAATAACCAGGGGACCATTGCGCGAGCTCAAATATTGTGGCCATTTTTCATCCACAGTATTATAAATGGAACAAGGTGTTCAAGTATGAGAAATTTCTATCCTTGTGAGACAAATGAGTGCACTCACCCTAGGGGATAAGGGAAGGAGAATGATTGCTTAGGGCCTTTCTTCTCAGAATAATTTTTCGAGACATTTTCCCAAACATTATATAATTAATCTTAGGAACCTAAACCTTATTAAAAACTCATTAGCAAATATCCTTGGCTGTAAAAGGCACTATATTGAGCAGAATTTTGGCAAATAATAAACTTCATTGTACTTGGATTGAAATTGCCTTGGGTACCAACAGTTCCATTGGACTTAGAACAAATAATGGAATTGCTACTCCCACAGCCCAGCCCCTGTCCAGCTCAGAGCCGGTATCTTGAACACTGTGGGTTGTGTCCTATCCCATTTTCTCCCCCATCTCTTCAGGAGGGCACAGGCTTCTCACTGCTGCTCCGTGCAGAGAGGGAACTGCATATACAAGGGGGGCTGAAGAAGCCACACTACCAAGGATGCAACTCCTAGTTAGGGAGCTTGTTGGCGGGGGAGGTAGCAAGGATGGCAGTGGAAGGAAGAGAAATGAGCCCCACAGGCCATTCTTCTAGTGTTACAATCCTCTCTCCTTAAGGACTGCTAAGAATTTGCAAATGGTTAAGTCTTACCTGTTGCTTTTTTTTTTTCTTTTTTGCCAGTGAAAGCTTATGTTGTCTGCCAGGTTTCTTTTGACAGTCATCCCTCACCCATATGCATAGTGGCTGCTCAGAGAGACACCCCCCACCCCACCCCCCCGGACAGAACAGAGCCCGCTTTTTAAACCTGAAGAGAGTACTGGGCCAGCCAGAGAAAACAGGTTTCCCAAACCTGGATGATCATAAGGACCTGAGGAGCAGAGTGGAAACAAATTGGTGGGTTTTGCTCCAGCACCACTGAGTCAGAACCGCTGGATGTGGTTCTTAGGATCAGGCAGGTTTGGGGAGAGAAGACTGCAGGCTTGTAAGTTCCTCAGAAGGAGGGAGGGAAAGAGGGGCGGAGCCTGTAGCTCATCCAGTAGGGCGCCAGCTGCATATACCAAAGGTGGCAGGTTCAAACCGGCCTTGGCGGAACTGCAAAACAGAAAACTAGCCAGGCGTTGTGGCGGGGGCCTGTAGTTCCAGCTACTCGAGAGGTTGAAGCAAGAGAATCGCCTAAACCCAGGAGTTGGAGGTTGCTGTGAGCTGTGTGATGCCACGGCACTCTACCGAGAGCGATAAAGTGAGACTCTGATTCTAATGATCCACTGGCAAAAAAGAAAAAAAAAAAGCACCAGGTAAGACTTAACCATTTGCAAAAAAAAAAAAAGAGAGAGAGAGAAAGTGAGATGTTTGAGCTGAAAGAGGATGCCCATGTTTTCTGTTCCTCTGAACGAAGGCTGTTGCCTAAAAGGGTGCTGGATAGCAAAACCATTTCTCTATCTCTGCTGATAAAATAATGCTCTTTGGGTCCTGTAGTAATAAGTTTTCTACAAGGAATGATCCACTAACAACAGATACTTTCTCCAGTGTTTGTCCATGTAGCAATCACTCTTCATAATGAGGAAGAAAAATCAGAGTGGCATTGAATCTGAGCTACGTGCAGTTTTGACTGGCTGAGAGGAGAGTAGCAACTATCTTTCATCCGTTCTTATCCCTTCCCCTTGGAAGATTTATAGATACTTGTATGTATATATGTGTCTGTGCATATGCATATATAATTTATATCATATATAGAAGACATATATATCAGATAGACAGATACAGATATGCCTCTAAGTCTGAAAAAGAGAAGAAAAAAAAGAAACCCATCTCCTTGCCCTACCACACGGAGAAAGGTCTGGGAGGACAGCAGCACGCTGAGCTTGAGCAACATGGGAATTATTTTTAAACCAATGCAGTAATCAGATGTCTAGGCTAAGAGAGCCCTTTAAATCAGCTAATTAGTGGCAAACTTAAAAATATTTTTCAAGTGTTAGAATTTTTCTTTCTAACAAAGTGTTATTCAGAAATGCAATGTATCAAACAGAGAAAAAGCAGAGCTGCCCTGCTTAGACTGTGGGCAGGTAGAGAAGAAAGGAGCCTCCCAGTCCTCCCCTCACTGCTAGGCCATACCTGTGATAGCCCAGGGCTCTAAGGACACAGGTGAAAATCACCTGTGAGTTCCGATTACATTCGGAGCAGCTCCAAGGCCCATGGGGAAGTGATAGCCACCTGTTTTTCTGATTCCTGGGCCAGTGGTTTTCTGCCGTACTGGGTCCCCTCCCCCCTTCTACAACCCACATGTCTCATTATAACAAAATGCCCTCCAGTACCACATGCCTGTCCCATAAAGTTGTTAAGAAAGTAACTACCGTTCTGAGCTGGAACAGATGTGCGCATTGATCGTGCTCTCTGCAGGTCTGCTCTTCATCAAGTGCTTCCTAGTGTTATCCGCAGACCTTACTACATGCCACACTCCACATCTAATCTTGACCAAAGGATTTAAAAAATTGTCAAAATTGAGGCGCCACCACTGCACGCTTGTTTAGCTGGGAGCCTCTTGAATTTTCTTTTTTCTTTTTTTCTTTGAGACAGAGCCTCAAGCTGTCACCCTGGAAAGTGTGCTGTGGCATCACAGCTCACAGCAACCTCCAATTCCTGGGCTCAAGCGAGTCTCCTGCCTCTGCCTCCCAAGTAGCTGGGACTACAGACACCCACCACAACGCCTGGCCATTTTTTGGTTGCAGCCATCATTGTTGCTTGGCGGGCCCGGGCTGGACTCGAACTCACCAGCTCAGGTGTACGTAGCTGGTGCCTTAGCCCGTTGAGCCACAGGCGCCGAGCCTCTCCTGAATTTTCTTTATCCAGCAATGGTTCTCAACTTGAATGCATAATAGAATTGAGCTTTAGAAAGAAAGACCTATGTCCAAGCACCATCCCCACAGGTTCTGATTCAATCAGTCTAGGGTAAAACCCAAGCATAGTACCCTGAGAGTCTACCTAAGTCCTCCTAATGTCCCAGCCAGGATTGCAAATCGTTGAGCTATTCGAATAAGTATCAGAGACTATCAAAGGTTTTACTTTTAAGGTGTTTTTAAAGAAATCATTGTTTTGTTTGTTTGGTTTTTTGTTTTTATTTTTTTTAGCATATCACTTTATTGCCCTCAGTAGAGTGCCCAGGTGTTATAGGTCACAGCAACCTCAAACTCTTGCTCAGGCTGGTCTGGAACCCGTGAGCTCAGGCAATCTACCCACCTCAGCTTCCCAGAGTGCTAGGATTATAGGCGTGAACCACCACAGCCGGCCTTAAAGAAATTGTATCATTGTATTAAATGATTGTTGTATGAATTAAGTGCTCATATATAAACATATCACTATTAAAGATGATCCCATGTATCTCGGAGAAACAGGGAAGCTTCCTCGTACACTGCAGGTCTAAAGATAAGCCCTGAACTATTCAAAAGAGAAAGCATCAATAACTCTTCTGTTCATTTCCAGATTTACAATGTCCATTACACCGTGAGTATCAATGGGAAATTACAAGATGGGTCAATGGAAATAGATGCTGGCAACAACTTAGAGACCTTTAAAATGGGAAGTGGAGCTGAAGAAGCAATTGAAGTTAATGATTTCCAGAATGTAAGTGTATTTCATACATTTAGAGAGTTTAACCCAGGAAGCCTGGGGGGATTTTCTAATTCAAGGAGAAGCCTCATTTCTCACACACATCCAAATGGCAACTGTAACTGTTCTTTATAGCAGCTGTGGAGCCCCTAATCCACAAACCATGTAGTGTGTTCTCTCAGAGAAAGGACCACGCTTTGTCCTAAAGCAACACCTCAGTGATAAAATATCCCAAAACCCACTTTTATTGGATTTATATGCTTAAGGAATTAACAATTTTTTGTAGAGACAGAGTCTGACTTTATTGCCCTCGGTAGAGTGCCATGGCGTCACACAGCTCACAGCAACCTCTAGCTCCTGAGCTTAGGTAATTCTCTTGCCTCAGCCTCCGGAATAACTGGGACTACAGGCACCTGCCACAACACCGGGCTATTTTTCTGTTTTGCAGTTCGGCCGAGGCTGGGTTTGAACCCGCCACCTTCGTTATATGGGGCCGGCGCCCTACTCGATGAGCCACAGGCGCCACCCCGGAATTAACAATTTTTTTAAAAAATTTACTTCTAGAATATTAAAAGTACAGCTTAGAAATTAAAATAAAGCTTGATCTTTAAAAATGAAAAAAAAAAAAAAAACCTAATACCACAGCAGTGAGAAGGGCAAGTTCTTCTTGGAATATATGAAGTCCTGGCAGAAAGACTTGAAGGAGCTATTTCTTTCCAAGTAGTTTTGTATAACATGATGAATAAAATGCTCAAACTCTCCTAGAATATTGCAAGGTCTGAAATTTGAGCTTCTAAAGAGGAAGGAAATTTTAATGATCTAATAAATGTCATCAATAGCAAGCAGGATGCATTTATATACATTTCTCAATTCTTCCAATATCTGATTTAATCCTAAAAAATTAGTGTGGGCAAATTCCCCTAATATACTAGCATGTGTTTTCTGACCATAACCTATTACAGATAAGATGTTCTGGTCTCCTTTGAAAAGGAAACTGTTTTGTGATTTTTTTTACAAAAAGTTAAGCCAGGATCCGTGACCATAATTCTAGCATTTTAGGAGGCTGAATTAGGAGGCTTGCTTAACGCCAGAAGTTTGAGACCAGCCTGAGCAACATAGCAAGATCTCCATCGCCACAAAAAGTTTAAAACAAGTGGGTGTGGTGGTCCACACCTGTAGTCCCAGCTACTGGGGAGGCTGAACCGGGAGGATCACTTGAACCCAGGAGTTTAAGCTTTCTGTGAACCATGATTGGGCCACTGTACTTGAGCCCCAAGGACAAAATGAGGCTTGTCTCAAAAAAGAAAAAAAAAATTAATTTACAGGCTAGCTGAGACATTGAGCTATGTAGCTATGCTTCAGTGTACATCTGCAAACCAAAATGTCCCTGCAGGCCAATTTCCTATTGGCCAATGTAAGTATCTTATTATCTTTCATGTTTTACAATGAGGAAGAGGCATCACTATTTGTATTCCCTGTTAAATCTCCAGATGGAGAAGGTGAAACTTCACAATGAAAAAAGGCTCTGGAAAATACTGTCTCTTCTGATAGTTTATAGGTCCGCAAATTTCTCATCAGCCCATCTTCCTCTGATGAGAAAAATTAAAGATGCTTTTCATCTGTATGAAAGCACTCCTTCCTATTGGTACCAAAATACACTTCACAAGTCCTTTTGAACACCCAGCAGATTCTAATATTAGTGTCCCTGTGGTGTTAGACATTATTTGATGATGACAAGGACTGGCTAAGTTCAGAGTGGTCTTTGCCCTGGGGATGGGCATTGGAGTTCTATGTACACCCAGCTACACTTCATTTAGTCATAGCTTTGCAAATGGTTCTGGTCAGTGCACAAGTATAATTTCTCTGGACCTATTAAAGGCTTTTACTGCAAGACGCAAAACAGGGTAAAATAATTTTTTCTTTATATTACTCAATACAAAGTTATAAGATGTGACCCCCACCTGCTCATCATTCAATCCACAACAAAATTGAATACATGCAGTGGGACACAGTATCCAGCTATGCAAAGGGAGCTACAAAGATGAATAAGAAAAGATCTATCTTTCTCGAGATGTTCATGTGTCAAGAATATCCTTTTAAAATATTTGTAATCCCAGACCTATATATCTGTTTTATAATCTTTTGGTTCTTTCTAATAATACTATTGATTATGTTTTGTTCCCATAGACAAACAAGGCCACAAATATTTTATAAACTGATCAATTCTCTTTGATAGCTTCCATATTTCTCTCAAGTCAGGACTGGTGAGTAGAACATTTTTTTGATGGATAGAACCTGTTATGGGTTTAAATAAGCCTGGAGTTCTGAAAACACATGCACCAGCCACTACGGGACCTGTGCTTTTACTTTCTTCTATATTTTAAGTCATCAGTCAAATTCTAAAAGCATTTATTAAGACCTACTGTGTGCAAGTAGAAGGGATAGTACTAAGCATGAGGAATGCAAAGTCCAGTCCAGGAGACAAACACACACAGAGAGACAGACACACACATACAGAGACATACACACAGAGAAATAGCTTCATAAGCATTTATTGAGACATACTGTGTGCAAGTACAAGGGAGAATGCTAAGCATGAGGAATGCAAATTCCAGTCCAGGAGACAGACACACACAAAGAGATACACCCACCCACACAGATACACACACACACACACACACACACACACAGAGAAATAGCTTCAGTCATCCTGGGAAACATGCTGCAATGAGCTAAGAAGAAAATGCATGTAGACCAGAGAGGAGGCATCATTGTCAAGGAGTGGGAGCAGGTTTTACCATGGTGATGACAACCAAAATCAGGCCCTGAAGAATGATTAGGATTTCAACTGGCAGGGAGGTGGGAGCAGGGCTTTCCAGGCCTGGGGAAGAATAGTAAACTGGCAAATGTGCAGGCCTGCCCCAGAGCTCTAAGTGGCTGGGTGCAGGTCAACATGGGGAAGGTAAGAAGATGAGGGCACAGATGAGGCCAGAGAATGAAAGGTTCTGAATTGTAAATGAACAATCTGTTTACCCAGGCTCCCACCAGAATTTTAGCACAGTCCAATAGAAAGAAAAGAAACCCCTGAAAAAAAGTGTTCCTGGCCCTCTGCCCTGAGAGAGATGATAACTGGGTTAGTTCATTGTGTACAAGCTACATTCTATACCCTCCCCAGCATTAGTGCTGTTGGTTTAAGCCAGCCCATTGGACCTAATGCTCTGTTTCTATAACAAAAATATACCTAGGTAGGTTATTGGCTTCAAAACTCGATATTGCCCCCAAATATGAAAGAAAAATAAAATGAAAGTAATTTATAGCAAAATATAGACTTCAGATGTAAATGTTCAGCCTGATATACTAGAAGACATAAAGTCAAACAGTTGCACCAAAAGTTAAATGACTATCAATGTCACAGCCCAACATGCAGACAGACACAAGTGTGTGTTGGCAAATTAAATGCCATGAAATTTTCTCAAGTAGTGAAGAAAAGTTCTGTTTCCTTTCCATTTTCACAGTAGTTGCATTCCTGGGAAATCTGTACATCACAACTATTCCAAAAATCCCCTTTTTTTTTTGTAGAGACAGAGTCTCACTTTATCGCCCTCGGTAGAGTGCCATGGCATCACACAGCTCACAGCAACCTCCAACTCCTGGGCTTAGGCGATTCTCTTGCTTCAGCCTCCTGAGTAGCTGGGACTACAGGCACCCACCACAATGCCCAGGTATTTTTAGCTGCAGTTTGGCCGGGGCTGGGTTTGAAGCTGCCACCCTAAGTATATGGGACCTGCGCCCTACTCATTGAGCCACAGGCGCTGCCCCTCCAAAAATCCCTTTTTGTTTGTAAAACAATGTTGGGGCTTAGGCACAGATACTTACACATAGATTTTATTCTCTTGGACTCAGGGACAGTTAGTCCTTTGGGACTGCCTCAGGCTCTGTGGGACCTGGCATCCCTAAGGCCCTGCCCAACAAAGGATAGGAGTGCCTCCAATCATGGTGACAACAAGAACTGCTTCAAAGATTTCTAATGTGCCTCGTTGGGGCCAGCACTTCCGCCCTTCTCAGGAGCCTCTAGTTAAAGCCTCAAAAATAGATTAGATCCCCTAGAAAGAAAAAATGTGCCACTAAGGTGAGACTGCCTTACTCTTTTGATAAGGAATGTTAGTTAGCTGGGTGTGGTGGGAGATGCCTGTAGTCCCAGCCACTTGGGAGGCTGAGGCAGGAGGTTCACTTGAGCCCAGAAGTTTGAGCTTGCTGTGAGCAGGGCTGATGCCATTGCACTCCAGCCTGGGCCACAGTGAGAGACTCTGTCTCAAAAAAAAAAAAAGTTAGATCATTGGAATCTTCACTCATTGCCTTTCTGGCAAATTTCTTCATTACCACTGGTTGCTAAGGCCTGTTTGTTTCAAAAACAGGAGCTTTCCCAGCCTTTCTTATTCTTCTAGTCCCCTTTGTTTAATCTTATATCTGGCTGCTTAATGTGGATTTGTAGCTAGACATAGTGGTTAATATGTGTGAATTCCTTCCTATGGGTTACTTCCCTATGGGGGTTTCGGTTCTTTCTGCTGTGTCGACTGTCAGAACTGACTCAGGACTAGATTCACATTCGTTGTTGTGAATCCTTCAGGAGAATCAGCTGTCTCCTTTGGGAATATGGTAACAGTTATATGGTGTTTCCTCCCTCAAATTGCACATTCAAGCAACATAAATGTTTGAAGTTAAGAGAATATATCACATAAGGAGCCAGTCAACTCCCCCCCTGCCTTCTGTTTTTCAAACTGTGAGTCCTACATTTACATGCAGAATAAGAGCAAGCAGACCTTTGGGAAGTAGCATAGTGGAGAGCTGTGGGTCCCAAACTGTGTTCCTTAGGTCACTGGCACCAGCATCGCTGCAGAGTGTGTTAAAAATACAAGTTTTAGACTGAACGTGGTGGCTCATGCCTATAAACCTAGCACTCTGGGAGGCCAAGGCAGGAGGATCTCTTGAAGTCAGGTGTTTCAGATCAACCTGAGGAAGAGCAAGACCACAACTGTACTAAAAATAGAAAAATTAGCTGAGCATCGTAGCATGTCCCTGTAGTCTCAGCTAGTTGGGAAGCTGAGGTAGGAGGATCACTTGAGCCAAGGAGCTTGAGGTTACTGTGAGCTGGGCTGATGCCCAAGGCAACCTGGGCTAGAAAAAAAGCCAAAACAAAACTCTGGAGGGGGCATGACATTGTGTTTCATTTAACAAATCCTTCAGGTGATTTTTTTTTAATTTGCCTTTTTAGACATTGATACACGATATTTATGGGGTAAGTGTGATATTTTATTACAGGAAGAGAATATGAATAGACTATGTGATGATCAAACCAGGGTATTTGGGGTATATACCTTGAGTAACAAATATACCTGGAGTATTTATCATTTCTCTGTGTTGGAACAATTTCAAGTCCTCTCTTAGCTGCACTGAAATATACAATGCATTGTTGCTAACTATAGTTGCCCAGTGCTGCTATGGAAAGTTAGAGCTTAGACCTTTTATCAACCTGTCATACTCCTTAACCAACCTCTCTTCATCCACCTCACACCCTTCCAGCCTTTTTTTTGATCCCACTTATGAGAACACATAATATTTGTCTAATGTATTAGACTAATAATAATGTACCAGAAAGTGCTCAGCACCTATAGCTCAGCAGCTAGGGCGCCAGCCACATACACCAGGGCTGGCAGGTTTGAATCCACCCTGGGCCTGCAAAACAACAATGACGACTACAACAAAAAAACCCCACAGCTACAGTGCATCTTAGAAGGGTACAGGTGAAACTTACTAAATGTAGAATATAAATGTCTGAACTAAGAAAATGCCTTGAAGGCTATGTTAACCAGTTTGATGAAAATATTTCAAATTGTATATAAAACCAGCACATTGTACCCTATTATTGTACACAGCTATGATTTAATAATAATAAAAAAAAATAGCCAGGCGTTTGTGGTGGGCACCCGTAGACCCAGCTACTTGGGAGGCTGAGGCAAGAGACTCTGCAAGCCCAAGAGTATGAGGTTGCTGTGAGCTGTGATGCCACAGGACTCTACCCAGGGTCACATAGTGAGACTCTGTCTCAAAAAAAAAAAAACAAAAAAGTACCAGAAAGACAAATAACTTAACATAATAACAGCCAGTTCCATCCATGTTGCTGCAAAAGACATGATTTCATTCTTTTTATGAATGTCAGGTCTCCTTTTTATTTTATTGTTTGTGAATGTGCATGTCTGAGTGTATTGTATTTTCTTTATCCATTTGTGTGTTGATGGACACTTAAGTTGATTCAATACCTTTGCCATTGTGAATAGTGCTGTAATAAATGTGCAAGTGGCATTGCTAGATTATGTATTTCTATTTTTTTTTTTTTTTTTTTTTGTAGAGACAGTCACTTTATCGCCCTGGGTAGAGTGCCGTGGCGTCACACTGCTCACAGCAACCTCCAGCTCTTGGGCTTAAGCGATTCTCTTGCCTCAGCCTCCCTAGTAGCTGGGACTACAGGCGCCCGCCACAGCGCCCGGCTATTTTT